>JAMBLF010001340.1:25000-106772 GCA_030578115.1 Leucoptera coffeella
CCTAACCTAACCTAACCTAACCTAACCTAACCTAACCTAACCTAACCTAACCTAACCTAACCTAACCTAACTAACCCTAACCTAACCTAACACCTAACCTAACCTAACCTAACCTAACCTAACCTAACCTAACCTAACCTAACCTAACCTAACCTAACCTAACCTAACCTAACCTAACCTAACCTAACCTAAACCTAACCTAAACCTAACCTAACCTAACCTAACCTAAACCTAACCTAACCTAACCTTTTTTTTTTTTTTTTTTTTTTTTTTTTTAACGTCAGGAAATCCCCACGGATACCCGCCGGCTCGGGGGAGCCAGAGGGTTATGTCGGACTCGAACCGACTAAAACCTGACGGTGTTCCTACTCGTCACAATGGTCGGTGGGGTCGCGGGAACGCGTTAGCATAACATCACGCGACCCCACCGGTGCTGCCCGACACTTAAGTCGAGCCCGCCCGCTTGCGCAGGGAACGACTTCCCACGCCGAGGAATAGGGAGGTGCATGGGGAACACATGCACGCACCGTCCCGAGGCCCTTGAAGGGACGACACCACCCCCGTGGTGCGCCCCAAGCCTCATGAGGGGGAGGCGCCGGACAAGGCACCTACGTGCTCATCGCCTCAACCCCTCGCTCCTTCGCCACTGCAGCCGCCCCGCTGGCCTCGGTGGTTGCGGTCCGTACGTCAACCACTTTCTTCAGCCCGGGGCAGGCTTTTCCGCCCAGCCTGTGCGCCGCCGGCCTCCCTGCCGCCGCACACAATGAGCATCTGGGAGCCGCCTCACACTCTGCGACTCGGTGACCCTCCTGACCGCAGCGATAGCACTGGCCGCTGCGGTCCTGCTCCTCTCTGCAGGTGATGGCCGCGTGCCCCACCTGAAGGCATCGGTAGCACCGCATCGGCCGCGGCTCCAGCAGGCGGACGCCCACCGAAACCCAGCCAACCAGCAATCTTCCCTTGGCCACCTTCTGGGCAGCCCTCACTGGACACCTGATCCAGGCGGTCCTCACTCCTGAGGGTAGGGCCCTGATTGGCCCAACCCGGACCGCCTCCACAGCGCAGTCTCCAGCGCCAGCGACCGCAGCCGCCACGTCCTCCTCCGTGGCCGTGTCGTCCAGCCCAACGAGCCGCAACTCGGCACACTTCGTCGGCCTCGTTATTTTCACTGACTCGCGGGCCAGCACCTGCCCGAGCCTGGCAGCCAGCTCATCAGCCTTCTCTTCACCTGCAGCCGCCGGCAGCTCCAATAGGCGGGCGCCCGTCTTCGTGACCCTCAGCCGAAGGCCACCAGTGCAGCCGAGACCCTCAAGCTTCACTCCGTCTCGTGCACTTTTCAGCATTGAGGCATACGTCATGCCCCCCTCAATGGCCTCCGGCGTCAGGGACAGCATCACTGCAGCCGTCTTAGGCGCCCGCAGCTTCGGCTGCTTTGACCGCACCTTCTTCTCTGCCTTCTTCTGCGGCTTCTCCGAGGGAGCAGAGGCAGGAACCGCCACAGGTGCCCCCGCCCTTCTCTTCCTCTTCTTGGCAGCAACTGTGGTCCAGTCGCTGCCCGGCTTCTTAGGTGGAGCGTTACCCGCAGTAGGCAACACCTCACCCCTCTCCTCTTGTTGGTCAGCTACCGTCGGCGGCCCGGTGTCACCCGCCAGCGGAGGCCGCAGCCTGGGCTTCGGAAGCAGCCGGTCTTGGAGCTCCCTTATTTTGGCGTCCACCATGACGCCCATCTTCTCCGCTAACTTCTCCAACAGGTCCTCCGGCACCAGCGGAGGAGGCGAGGCCACAGTCCCGCCAGCCGTCGGGGCTTGAGGTGGTGACGCGGGGGCCGCCATCGACTCCCGCAGTGCACCTAGCTCCGTCCTCAGGTTTTGAACGTCTCTTTTCATGTTCTCCACCTCCTTTTGCAGATGCTTCTTCTCATTTTTGAGGACCTTCACTTCTTGTGTCACCGTGTCATCCATGATATATTTCCTCGCATCGCTGAAGACCGCGGCCGCCTCCTTCAAGACGCGCACGTACGTCCCCTTAAGGTTTTTCGACCTCGTGGCGATGTGAGTGATGTTCTTCACTGCGTCCTCCATCAGCTCACACACGTCGTCCACGGTTATTTCCACAACACGCCGTGTGGGCTGTAGGCTCGCCGCCAGCTCCTTTTCCGCCTGCAGCTCCAGCTCCCGCTGTATCTGGGCATTCAGCTCCGCCTTTGCCTGCGCAAGGCCGACATATTCGCCTGTGGTAGGCGGCCGTCCTCTTCCTCTCTTCGTTTTCGCCGTTGCCGGCGCCTTGTCCCCAGATGTTCGGGGACGGTCTTCTTCATCGTCGATCCGCCTCTTACGGCATGTCGACGACGACCTGGAATCCATGAGGGAGCCGTCCGAGTCGACGGCGCCCACCTCGAGCATCTGCTCCTCCTCTTCTTCTTTGCTTCTCCTTCTACTACTTTCTTTGGTTTTTGATTTTGAGTTTTTCAAGTCCATACTTTAACCCACGAGTACCGGGTTCTTGAGCTGCACCGCCGCAGTGACCCGATTGCCACGGTGCCCCTGATACGCCTGGGGGGTCAGGAGGTACCCCAGGGTCGGGCCGCTAAAGACAGATCAACCCGCCTGCCACTCTCTCCGAGTGCCCCGACGCCGCGCGAGGCCCCCAAGGGGGGGCGCCCCAACGCCGGGAACTGGGGATTTTTTAAAGAGGTTTACTCCTCGCGGTCCGGGCGGTTAAGCCAAGACCCTCGTCCCCGCATAGAGCCGCTAGACATGACAACGACACTCCATGACGGGATTACGAGCCAGACGGTAATGATGCAGGTTCGCTGCACCACCTGCCCAGAAACAAGGTTTCCAGGCCCGCCCGAGTGTGCCGAAGCACACCTTCTGGGTTATTTTTTATAGAGGTTTTCTTCCTCGCAGTCCGAATGGCAAGCCATCCGAACCCTCGCTCCCACCAAGGACAAGTCCCCGGTAGGCTTACGAGCTGCTACCCCCTCCAAACCCCGTCTGACGAGCAGACGAAGCGGGAAGGGGCCCGCGAGGCAATTAGTTTCACGGCCGATCGCTCGGCCGCTACTCACAGGGTGGGCCACGAGAAGGCTTGCCTCATCCACCCCCCTAACCTAACCTAACCTAACCTAACCTAACCTAACCTAACCTAACCTAACCTAACCTAACCTAACCTAACCTAACCTAACCTAACCTAACCTAACCTAACCTTTTTTTTTTTTTTTTTTTTTTTTAACGTCAGGAAATCCCCACGGATACCCTTCCGGCCCTGGGGAGCCAGAGGGTTATGTCGGACTCGAACCGACTAAAACCTGACGGTGTCCTCCAGGGCGCCTTACTCGGCGGGGTCGCGGGAACGCGTGAGCATAACATCACGCGACCCCACCGGCGCTGTCCGGCCGAAGCCAGACCCACCTCGGCTGGGTGAAGGCGAACCTCCGCCCAGCAAAACACTGAGAGGCGCACGGGACACGCGCGCACCACCTCTAGGCCGAACGCGAAGGAGCGGCAATCCCCAGCTTACCACCCCACGGCCCTAAGTAGGGGAGAGAGGAGGTCACGACCCTATCTTCGTGACCCCCCCTCCCCACCACCCAGCACTTCTCCAGAGCCCAGTTTCCCGGGCTCAAGTAATTTTTTATAGAGGTTTTCTTCCTCGTGGTCCAAGGGGCAAGCCCCGTAGACCCTCGGCCCCGACCAGAGCATAACTCCAGAAAAGGGTTACGAGATTGAACGGTGGCAGCGCAGAAGCTGCCCGCCCAGCAATCGCGTCGATTGCCGGGCCCGCCCGGAGCCCAGGGACGCGCGCCACCCGGGAGTGGTGTCTCCCGGCAAAATGACGCGGTCCCGGCACCCACCACTCCTCCAGCACTCCGTCGGTATCCCTCGACGGAGGTGGAGCAGCCCCGGGGGCAATTGGTTTCACGGTCTCCTCCTCGACCGCTACTCACAGGGTGGGCCACGAGAAGGCTTGCCCCATCCACCCCAACCTAACCTAACCTAACCTAACCTAACCTAACCTAACCTAACCTAACCTAACCTAACCTAACCTAACCTAACCTAACCTAACCTAACCTAACCTAACCTAACCTAACCTAACCTAACCTAACCTAACCTAACCTAACCTAACCTAACCTAACCTAACCTAACCTAACCTTTTTTTTTTTTTTTTTTTTTTTTTTTTTTTTTAACGTCAGGAAATCCCCACGGATACCCTCCCGGCCCGGGGGAGCCAGAGGGTTATGTCGGACTCGAACCGACTAAAACCTGACGGTGTTCCTACTAGTCGCCATGGTTGGCGGGGTCGCGGGAACGCGTGAGCATAACATCACGCGACCCCACCGGCGCTGCCCGACACTTAAGCCGAGCCCGCCCGCTTGCGCAGGGAACAACTTCCCACGCCGAGGAATAGGGAGGTGCATGGGGAACACATGCACGCACCGTCCCGAGGCCCTTGATGGGACGACACCACCCCCGTGGTGCGCCCCAAGCCTCATGAGGGGGAGGCGCCGGACAAGGCACCTACGTGCCCATCGCCTCCACCCCCTCGCTCCTTCGCCGCTGCAGCCGCCCCGCTGACCTCGGTGGTCGCGGTCCGAACGTCGACCACCTTCTTCAGCCCGGGGCAGGCTTTTCCGCCCAGCCTGTGCTCCGCCGGCCTCCCTGCCGCCGCGCACAATGAGCATCTGGGAGCCGCCACACACTCTGCGACTCGGTGACCCTCCTGACCGCAGCGATAGCATTGGCCGCTGCGGTCCTGCTCTTCTCTGCAGGTGATGGCCGCGTGCCCCACCTGAAGGCACCGGTAGCACCGCATCGGCCGCGGCTCCAGCAGGCGGACGCCCACCGAAACCCAGCCAACCAGCAATCTTCCCTTGGCAACCTTCTGGGCAGCCCCTACCGGACACTTGATCCAGGCGGTCCTCACTCCTGAGGGTAGGGCCCTGATGGGCCCAACCCGGACCGCCTCCACGGCGCAGTCTCCAGCGCCAGCGACAGCAGCCGCCACGTCCTCTTCTGTAGCCGTGTCGTCTAGCCCAACGAGCCGCAACTCGGCACACTTCGTTGGCCTCGTGACCTTCACCGACTCGCGGGCTAGCACCTGCCCGAGCCTGGCAGCCAGCTCATCGGCCTTTTCTTCACCTGCTGCCGCTGGCAACTCCAATAGCCGGGCGCCCGTCCTCGTGACCCTCAGCCGAAGGCCACCAGTGCAGCCGAGATCCTCCAGCTTCACTCCTTCTCGTGCACTTTTGAGCATAGAGGCATACGTCATGCCCCCCTCAATGGCCTCCGGCGTCAGGGACAGCATCACAGCCGCCGTCTTGGGCGCCCGCAGCTTCGGCTGCTTGGACCGTGACTTCTTCCTCTCTGCCTTCTTCTGCGGTTTCTTCGAGGGAGCAGAGGCAGGAACCGCCACAGGTGCCCTCGCCCTTCTCTTCCTCTTCTTTGCAGCAACTGTGGCCCAGTCGCTGCCCGGCGTCTTTGGTGGGGCACTACCCGCAGCAGGCAGCACCTCACCCTCCTCCTCGTGTGTTGGATCAGCTGCCGTCGGCGATCCGCCGTCACCCGCCAGCGGAGGCCGCAGCCTGGGCTTCGGTAGCAGCCGGTCTTGGAGCTCCCTTATTTTGGCGTCCATTATGACGCCCATCTTCTCCGCCAACTTCTCCAACAGGTCCTCCGGCACCAGTGGAGGAGGCGAGGCCATAGTCCCACCGCCCATTGGGGCTTGAGGTGGCGAAGCGGGGGGCAGCCTTCGACCCCCGCAGCGCATCCAGCTCCGTCTTCAGGTTGGAAACGTCCTTCTTCAAGTTTTCCACCTCCTTTTGAAGTCGTCTCTTCTCCTTTTGAAGGACCTTCACCTCTTGTACCACCGTGTCATCCAGGATGTATTTCCTCGCGTCGCTGAAGACGGCGGCGGCCTCCTTCAAGGAGCGCACGTACGTCCCCTTAAGGTTCTTCGACCTCGTAGCGATGAGAGTGATGTTCTTCACTGCGGCCTCCATCACTTCACACATGCCGTCCACGGTCACCTCCACCATAACGGGCCGTGTGGGCTGTAGGCTCGCCGCCAGCTCCTTCTCCACCTGCAGCTCCAGCTCCCGCTGTACCTGGGCATTCAGCTCCGCCTTTGCCTGTGCAAGGCCGACATATTCGCCTGTGGTAGGCGGCCGTCCACTTCCTCTTTTTGTTTTAGCCACTGCCGGCGCCTTGTCCCCTGATGTTCGGGGACGGTCTTCTTCATCGTCGATCCGCCGCTTACGGCATGTCGACGATGACCTCGAATCATCATCCATGAGGGAGCCGTCCGAGTCGACGGCGCCCACTTCGAGCATCTGCTCCTCCTCTTCTTCTTCTTTCCTCCTTCTACTTGTTTTTGGTTTTGATATGTTTAAGTCCATTCTTCAACCCACGAGTACCGGGTTCTTGAGCTGCACCGCCGCAGTGACCCGATTGCCACGGTGCCCCTGATACGCCTGGGGGGTCAGGAGGTACCCCAGGGTCGGCCGCTAAAGACAGATCAACCCGCCTGCCACTCTCTCCGAGTGCCCCGACGCCGCGCGAGGCCCCCAAGGGGGGCGCCCCAACGCCGGGAACTGGGGATTTTTTAAAGAGGTTCTCTCCTCGCGGTCCGGGCGGTTAAGCCAAGACCCTCGTCCCCGCATGGAGCCGCTAGACATGACAACGACACTCCACGACGGGATTACGAGCCAGACGGTAATGATGCAGGTTCGCTGCACCACCTGCCCAGAAACAAGGTTTCCAGGCCCGCCCGAGTGTGCCGAAGCACACCTTCTGGGTTATTTGTTATAGAGGTTTTCTTCCTCGCAGTCCGAATGGCAAGCCATCCGAACCCTCGCTCCCACCAAGGACAAGTCCCCGGTAGGCTTACGAGCTGCTACCCCCTCCAAACCCCGTCTGACAAGCAGACGAAGCGGGAGGGGGCCCGCGAGGCAATTAGTTTCACGGCCGATCGCTCAGCCGCTACTCACAGGGTGGGCCACGAGAAGGCTTGCCTCATCCACCCCAACCTTTTTTTTTTTTTTTTTTTTTTTTTAACGTCAGGAAATCCCCACGGATACCCGTCCGGCCCTGGGGAGCCAGAGGGTTATGTCGGACTCGAACCGACTAAAACCTGACGGTGTCCTCCGGGGCGCCTTACTCGGCGGGGTCGCGGGAACGCGTGAGCATAACATCACGCGACCCCACCGGCGCTGTCCGGCCGAAGCCAGACCCACCTCAGCCAGGCGGAGGCGAACTCCCACCCAGCAAACACCGAGAGGCACGCGGGACACGCGCGCACCACCTCTAGGCCGAACGCGAAGGAGCGGCAAGCCCCAGCTTACCACCCCACGGCCCTAGGTAGGGGACGGAGGAGGCCACGACAGGCAGTCAAATGTCGTAGCCCCTCCGCCCACCACCCAGCCCACCTCCAGGGCCCAGACCCTAGCCTGGACCCAAGTAATTTTTTAGAGAGGTTTTCTTCCTCGCGGTCCAAGGAGCAAGCCCCTTGGACCCTCGGCCCTAACACCAGGGAAGAACTCCAGTGCAGGGTTACGAGATTTGACGGTGACAGCGCTGACACTGCCTGCCCAGCAATCGCGTTGATTGCCGGGCCCGCCCGAAGGCCAGGGACGCGCGCCACCCGGGAGCGGTGTCTCCCAGCAAAATGACGCGGTCCCGGCACCCACCACTCCTCCAGCCTCCGTCGGAGCCATCGACGGAGGCGGAGAGCAGCCCCGGGGCAATTGGTTTCACGGTCCACTCCTCGACCGCTACTCACAGGGTGGGCCACGAGAAGGCTTGCCCCATCCACCCCAACCTAACCTAACCTTTTTTTTTTTTTTTTTTTTTTTTTTTTTTTTTTTTTTTTTTTTTTTTTTTTTTTAACGTCAGGAAATCCCCACGGATACCCTTCCGGCCCTGGGGAGCCAGAGGGTTATGTCGGACTCGAACCGACTAAAACCTGACGGTGTCCACCGGGGCGCCTTACTCGGCGGGGTCGCGGGAACTGCGTGAGCATTACATCACGCGACCCCACCGGCGCTGTCCGGCCGAAGCCGAACCCACCTCGGCTGGGCGAAGGCGAACCCCCGCCCAGCAACACCGAGGGGCGCGCGGGACACGCGCGCACCACCTCTAGGCCGAACGCGAAGGAGCAGCAAGCCCCAGCTTGCCACCCCACGGCCCTAGGTAGGGGAGAGAGGAGGTCACGCTATCATTTTCATGACCCCCCCTCCCCACCACCCAGCCCTTCTGCAGAGCCCAGATTCCCGGGCTCAAGTAATTTTTTAGAGAGGTTTTCTTCCTCGCGGTCCAAGGAGCAAGCCCCTTGGACCCTCGGCCCTAACACCAGGGAAGAACTCCAGTGCAGGGTTACGAGATTTGACGGTGGCAGCGCTGACACTGCCTGCCCAGCAATCGCGTTGATTGCTGGGCCCGCCCCCAAAGGCCAGGGACGCGCGCCGCCAGGGAGTGGCGGTTCCCTGAAAACGACGCGGTCCCGGCACCCACCACTCCTCCAGCCTCCGTCGGAGCCATCGACGGAGGCGGAGAGCAGCCTCGGGGCAATTGGTTTCACGGTCTACTCCTCGACCGCTACTCACAGGGTGGGCCACGAGAAGGCTTGCCCCATCCACCCCAACCTAACCTTTTTTTTTTTTTTTTTTTTTTTAACGTCAGGAAATCCCCACGGATACCCTCCCGGCCCGGGGGAGCCAGAGGGTTATGTCGGACTCGAACCGACTAAAACCTGACGGTGTTCCTACTCGGCACCATGTTTGGCGGGGTCGCGGGAACGCGTAAGCATAACATCACGCGACCCCACCGGTGCTGCCCGGCACTTAAGCCGAGCCCTCTCGCTTGCGCAGGGAATTGCTTCCCACGCCGAGGAATAGGGAGGTGCATGGGGAACACATGCACGCACCGTCCCGAGGCCCTTGATGGGACGACACCACCCCCGTGTCAGTTAGTTAGTTAGTTAGTTCAGCCCGGGGCAGGCTTTCCCGCCCAGCCTGTGCGCCGCCGGCCTCCCTGCCGCCGCGCACAATGAGCATCTGGGAGACGCCTCACACTCCGCGATCTTGTGACCTTCTTGACCGCAGCGATAGCACTGGCCGCTGCGGTCCTGCTCCTCTTTGCAGGTGACAGCCGCGTGGCCCACCTGAAGGCACCGGTAGCACCGCATTGGCCGCGGCTCCAGCAGGCGGACGCCCACTGAGACCCAGCCAACCAGCAATCTTCCCTTGGCCACCTTCTGGGCAGCCCCTACCGGACACTTGATCCAGGCGGTTCTCACTCCAGAGGGCAGGGCTCTGATGGGCCCAACCCGGACCGCCTCCACGGCGCAGTCTCCAGCGCCAGCGACCGCAGCCGCCACGTCCTCTTCTGTGGCCGTGTCATCTATTCCAACGAGCCGCAACTCGGCACACTTCGTCGGCCTCGTAACCTTTACCGACTCGCGGGCCAGTACCTGCCCGAGCCTGGTAGCCAGCTCATCTGCCACTTCTCCTCCTGCTGCCGCTGGCAACTCCAAGAGCCGGGCGCCCATCCTCGTGACCCTCAGCCGAAGGCCACCAGTGCAGCCGAGATCCTCGAGCTTGATTCCGTCTCGTGCACTTTTTAGTATTGAGGCATACGTCATGCCCCCCTCAATGACCTCCGGCGTCAGGGACAGCATCACAGCCGCCGTCTTGGGCGCCCGCAGCTTCGGCCGCTTGGACCGCACCTTCTTCTTTGCCTTCTTCTGCGGCTTCTCCGACGGAGCAGAGGCGGGAACCGCCACAGGTGCCCCCGCTCTTTTCTTCTTCTTCTTGGCAGCGACTGTGGCCCAGTCGCTGCCCGGCTTCTGATGTGGGGCGTTACCCGCAACAGGCAACACCTCACCCCCCCTCCTCATGTTGATCAGCTACCGTCGACGGCCCGGTGTCAACCGCCAACGGAGGCCGCAGCCTGGGCTTCGGGAGCAGCCGGTCCTGGAGCTCCCTTATTTTCGCGTCCATCATGACGCCCATCTTCTCAATCAGGTCCTCCAGCACCAGTGGAGGAGGCGTGGCCACAGAGGCTTGAGGTGGTGACGCGGGGGCCGCCATCGACTCCCGCAGTGCACCTAGCTCCGTCTTCAGGTTGGAAACGTCCTTCTTCATGTTTTCCACCTCCTTCTGTAGACGCTTCTTCTCCTTTTGGAGGACCTTCACCTCCTGTGTCACCGTGTCATCCATTATGTATTTGCGCACGTCGCTGAAGACTTCGGCGGCCTCCTTCAAGGCGCGCACGTACGTCCCCTTCAAGTTCTTTGACCTCGTGGCGATGAGAGTGATGTTCTTCACTGAGGCCTCCATCAGGTCACACACTTCGTCCACGGTCACTTCCACAACGCGCCGTGTGGGCTCTAGGCTCGCCGCCAGCTCCTTTTCCGCCTGCAGCTCCAGCTCCCGCTGCATCTGGGCATTCAGCTCCGCCTTTGCCTGCGCAAGGCCGACATATTCGCCTGTGGTAGGCGGCCGTCCTCTACCTCTCTTAGTTTTAGCCGCTGCCGGCGCCTTGTCCCCAGATGTTCGGGGACGGTCTTCTTCATCGTCGATCCGTCTCTTGCGACATGTCGACGATGACCTCGAATTATCATCCATTAGGGAGCCGTCCGAGTCGACGGCACCCACTTCGAGCATCTGCTCCTCCTCTTCTTTTTTGTTTCTTCTGGTTGTTTTTGAGTTTTTCAAGTCCATACTTTAACCCACGAGTACCGGGTTCTTGAGCTGCACCGCCGCAGTGACCCGATTGCCACGGTGCCCCTGATACGCCTGGGGGGTCAGGAGGTGCCCCAGGGTCGGCCGCTAAAGACAGATCAACCCGCCTGCCACTCTCTCCGAGTGCCCCGACGCCGCGCGAGGCCCCCAAGGGGGCGCCCCAACGCCGGGAACTGGGGATTTTTTAAAGAGGTTTACTCCTCGCGGTCCGGGCGGTTAAGCCAAGACCCTCGTCCCCGCATGGAGCCGCTAGACATGACAACGACACTCCACGACACACGGAACGCGCGAGCATAACATCACGCAACCCCGGCCGAGGCGGCGTCCGGCAGAGCTGCCGGACCCTGTCCCGAGCGTGGGCGGAAGGAGAGATTCTCCCGCCCGAATCCTAATGGGAGGCGCGCAGGTCACGCGCACACCGTCCCGAGGCCTTTGATCAGAGGGGGCACGCACGCCCCAGCGGCGTGCCCCCGTGGCCTTAGGTGGGGGGGAGGGGGCCGCGCAGGGTAGCCGGCCTCCTGGCCCCGGCTCTCCGGCGGCGGATACGATGCGAAGATGGGTCCATCTCCCGGTCCCTCTCCGCCGCCTCCTTCTGGGACATCACCGTCTCACAGAAGGTCAGAGCCGCCTGCCATGCCCCATCACCACCGACCATAGACTGAACCAAGGCCGGCAGAGAGAGGGCACTCCCCACCGCTGCGACGAGACAGCGGCGCTCTTCGTCCCAGGCTGGGCACTCCACCAACGTATGCTGCGCCGTGTCGTCGTCACAGCTGCAATGGTGACACTCGGTCGTTGGCTCCCTTCCGGCGATCAGCCCGTCAGCAGGAGCTCCACGCATTTGATGGGCCTGGACACCCTCACCATTCCGGCGTCCAGGACTCCCGAAAGCTTCGCGGCCAGCGCGTCGGCTTTTTCTGCACTGGCGGCCCCCGGGAGTTCAAGGAGCCTGCCGCCGGTGGCCGTGGGACGGATTCGCACCCCTTGCTCACCGAAGTCTTCCGCGGTCAGCTCCGCCTTCGCCGCTCGAAGGACCTCCGCGAACGTAAGGCCTCTCTCCTGGCCCTCCGGTGATATGGTCAAGACCACCGCGGATGAACGGGGTGGCCGTAGCTTGGGCTTCTTCTGGGAGCTGGCCCGAACACTCCGACCCTGCTGCGGCTTGGCGGGTGGCGGGAGCGTGGGGGTGGGCTTCTTCCTGCGGCGCCTTTTGGTCACAGTTGACCACTGCTCCTCCGGTGCCGGAGCCTGCGAAGGCTGGCGCGTCACAGCAGATGGGTGCGGCGCTGGTGCCGGCTCCCTGCGCCCCGCCCCCACAGTTGGTCGGGGGAGGGGCCGGTGCTGTGGGGAGCCCAGGCGCGACCACACAGACGGGCGCGCAGCGTCAGCCGCCAGCGGCGACCGGACGCGCCTCTCCGGCACAAGCCGATCCTCGAGGTCCTTCTCAAATCGAAGCGGGGGCCGCACTCGTTTATCTGGGAGAAGTCGGTCCTCCAGTCCAGCCAGCTTGGCGTCCACCATGAAGGCAATATTCCTCATTATAGACGCCATAGCGTCCTGGTCAACCCGCGGGGGCACTCCATCCCTCGCCACCGGAGCCGGTGCACGCATAGGCCCAGCATGGCTTGCACGGAGCTCCTCCCTGAGCAGCTCCATTTCTCTTCGGAGAGCCTCAACTTGAGCCTGCAGGCGAGCGTTCTCCGCTTGCAGTGCCGCCGTCTCGTCGGATACGGTGCGTGCCTTGAAAACGTCCACCGCATCGGCAATCCGACTTGCCGCCTCCTTGAGCGCCCTCACACTCGTGCCCTTCAGGTTCTTTGACCTGGCTACAACGTCAAGAATTACCTTGACGTTGCCCGCCGCCTCCTGGGCTAGGGCGTCAGTGGGCAGGTCCGCGAGACACGCGTTTGTTCTCATCTCCCGGACCAACCGGTTAATGCTTTCTTCAGACTGGAGCTCCAGCTCCCTTGCCTTGGCATCGTTCAGCACCTCCTTCGCTTTGGCTAAGCCAACGTACTCGCTTGTCGTTGGCGGCCGTCCTCTTTTTCGAGGGCCGACTTTAGAGCCTGGAGCTCCGTCGTCTCCTTGACCGGGCCTCTTTCGCCCGTTGATAACGGGGGATGAGCGCGATGACACACTCATCCCCGAAAACATAGATCCAGCATCCGATTCAGACGCGTTTGACTGGTCGCCAAGGCGTTCTACGACGACCACTGGATTGGGGGAGCAGGTTTCCCTGCCCCCAGTGCGGTTTTTGCCCCCCCCAGAATAGACGGGGCTGCAGGCCGAAGCCTGGAGGGATTCTCCAGCCGCGTCGCGGCTGGTACCCTCCTGGGGTAGTTTATCTTTGAAAAACGCACTCATTGTTGTTTTTGTTTTTTAAAGAGGGGAGCTCCTCTATGGGTTGGTGCTCTAGTGACTGGACTCCCTCCAGCCACTCAGCCCATCGCCGAGCACCAGAAACTTGGGCTTAGGGTGATTTTTTAGAGAGGTTTTCTTCCTCGCGGTCCAAGGGGCAAGCCCCCCAGACCCTCGGCCCAGACCAGAGCAAGCTCTGGCACTGAGTTACGAGATCTCCCATGGTAGCACCAGAAACTGGCACTACCCGCCCGGCAAAAGGTGTTAGCATTGCCGGGCCCCGCCCTTGAGCCTAGGGCGTGCACTTTGGCACGCCCTAGGGACTAACTTCGTCCACCACTCCGTCTGGCAGAACAGACGGAGCTGGAGAAGCCTCGAGGCAATTAGTTTCACGGCCGATCGCTCGGCCGCTACTCACAGGGTGGGCCACGAGAAGGCTTGCCTCATCCACCCCAACCTAACCTAACCTAACCTAACCTAACCTAACCTTTTTTTTTTTTTTTAACGTCAGGAAATCCCCACGGATACCCGTCCGGCCCTGGGGAGCCAGAGGGTTATGTCGGACTCGAACCGACTAAAACCTGACGGTGTCCACCGGGGCGCCTTACTCGGCGGGGTCGCGGGAACTGCGTGAGCATTACATCACGCGACCCCACCGGCGCTGTCCGGCCGAAGCCGAACCCACCTCGGCTGGGCGAAGGCGAACCCCCGCCCAGCAACACCGAGGGGCGCGCGGGACACGCGCGCACCACCTCTAGGCCGAACGCGAAGGAGCGGCAAGCCCCAGCTTAACACCCCACGGCCAAGGCGTGGGGGGAGGAGGCCGCGATCGTTTTGACATCGCGGCCCCCTCCCACCGCCACCCATCCCATCTCCAGGGCCCAGTATCCCGAACCTGGACCCAAGTAATTTTTTATAGAGGTTTTCTTCCTCGCGGTCCAAGGGGCAAGCCCCGTAGACCCTCGGCCCTGACACCAGGGAAGAACTCCAGTGCAGGGTTACGAGATTTGACGGTGGCAGCGCTGACACTGCCTGCCCAGCAATCGCGTTGATTGCCGGGCCCGCCCCCAAAGGCCAGGGACGCGCGCCGCCAGGGAGTGGCGGTTCCCTGAAACGACGCGGTCCCGGCACCCACCACTCCTCCAGCCTCCGTCGGAGCCATCGACGGAGGCGGAGAGCAGCCCCGGGGCAATTGGTTTCACGGTCTACTCCTCGACCGCTACTCACAGGGTGGGCCACGAGAAGGCTTGCCCCATCCACCCCAACCTAACCTAACCTAACCTTTTTTTTTTTTTTTTTTTTTTTACGTCAGGAAATCCCCACGGATACCCTCCCGGCCCGGGGGAGCCAGAGGGTTATGTCGGACTCGAACCGACTAAAACCTGACGGTGTTCCTACTAATCGCCATGGTTGGCGGGGTCGCGGGAACGCGTAAGCATAACATCACGCGACCCCACCGGCGCTGCCCGACACTTAAGCCGAGCCCGCTCGCTTGCGCAGGGAACGACTTCCCACGCCGAGGAATAGGGAGGTGCATGGGGAACACATGCACGCACCGTCCCGAGGCCCTTGATGGGACGACACCACCCCCGTGGTGCGCCCCAAGCCTCATGAGGGGGAGGCGCCGGACAAGGCACCTACGTGCCCATCGCCTCCACCCCTCGCTCCTTCGCCGCTGCAGCCGCCCCGCTGGCCTCGGCGGTCGTGGTCCGTACGTCGACCACTTTCTTCAGCCCGGGGCAGGCTTTTCCGCCCAGCCTGTGCGCCGCCGGCCTCCCTGCCGCCGCGCACAATGAGCATCTGGGAGCCGCCTCACACTCTGCGACTCGATGACCCTCCTGACCGCAGCGATAGCATTGGCCGCTGCGGTCCTGCTCTTCTCTGCAGGTGATGGCCGCGTGCCCCACCTGAAGGCACCGGTAACACCGCATTGGCCGTGGCTCCAGCAGGCGGACGCCCACGGAGACCCAGCCAACCAGCAATCTCCCCTTGGCCACCTTCTGGGCAGCCTTCACCGGACACTTGATCCAGGCGGTCCTCACTCCTGAGGGTAGAGCTCTGATGGGCCCAACCCGGACCGCCTCCACGGCGCAGTCTCCAGCGCCAGCGACCGCAGCCGCCACGTCCTCTTCCGTTGCCGTGTCGTCCAGCCCGACGAGCCGCAACTCGGCACACTTCGTCGGCCTCGTGACCTTCACCGACTCGCGGGCCAGCACCTGCCCGAGCCTGGCAGCCAGCTCATCAGCCTTCTCTTCTCCTGCTGCCGCCGGCAGCTCTAATAGGCGGGCGCCCGTCCTCGTGACCCTCAGCCGAAGGCCACCAGTGCAGCCGAGATCCTCAAGCTTCACTCCGGCTCGTGCACTCTTCAGCATTGAGGCATACGTCATGCCCCCCTCAATGGCCTCCGGCGTCAGGGACAGCATCACTGCAGCCGTCTTAGGCGCCCGCAGCTTCGGCTGCTTTGACTGCACCTTCTTCCCCGCCTTCTTCTGCGGCTTCTTCAAGGGAGCAGAGGCAGGAACCGCCACAGGTGCCCCCGCCCTTGTCTTCCTCTTCTTGGCAGCAACTGTTGCCCAGTCGCTGCCCGGCGTCTTTGGTGGGGCACTACCCGTGGCAGGCAGCACCTCACCCTCCTCCTCGTGTGTTGGATCAGCTGCCGTCGGCGATCCGCCGTCACCCACCAGCGGAGGCCGCAACCTGGGCTTCGGAAGCAGCCGATCTTGGAGCTCCCTTATTTTGGCGTCCATTATGACGCCCATCTTCTCCGCTAACTTCTCCAACAGGTCCTCCGGCACCAGTGGAGGAGGCGAGGCCACAGTCCCACCGCCCGTTGGGGCTTGAGGTGGCGACGCGGGGGCCGCCATCGACTCCCGCAGTGCACCTAGCTCCGTCCTCAGGTTTTGAACGTCTCTTTTCGTGTCCTCCACCTCCTTCTGAAGGCGCTTCTTCTCCTTTTGGAGAATCTTCACCTCCTGTGTCACCGTGTCATCCATTATGTATTTGCGCACGTCACTGAAGACTTCGGCGGCATCCTTCAAGGCGCGCACATACGTCCCCTTCAAGTTCTTTGACCTCGTGGCGATGAGAGTGATGTTCTTCACTGAGGCCTCCATCATGTCACACACGTCGTCCACGCTCACTTCCAAAACGCACCGTGTGGGCTCTAGGCTCGCCGCCAGCTCCTTTTCCACCTGCAGCTCCAGCTCCCGCTGTATCTGGGCATTCAGCTCCGCCTTTGCCTGTGCTAGACCGACATATTCGCCTGTGGTAGGCGGCCGTCCTCTCCCTCTCTTCGTTTTCGCCGCTGCCGGCGCCTTGTCCCCAGATGTTCGGGGACGGTCTTCTTCATAGTCGATCCGCCTCTTACGGCATGTCGACGATGACCTGGAATCCATGAGGGAGCCGTCCGAGTCGACGGCGCCCACCTCGAGCATCTGCTCCTCCTCTTCTTCTTTGCTTCTCCTTCTGCTACTTTCTTTGGTTTTTGATTTTGAGTTTTTCAAGTCCATACTTTAACCCACGAGTACCGGGTTCTTGGGCTGCACCGCCGCAGTGACCCGATTGCCACGGTGCCCCTGATACGCCTGGGGGGTCAGGAGGTGCCCCAGGGTCGGCCGCTAAAGACAGATCAACCCGCCTGCCACTCTCTCCGAGTGCCCCGACGCCGCGCGAGGCCCCCAAGGGGGCGCCCCAACGCCGGGAACTGGGGATTTTTTAAAGAGGTTTACTCCTCGCGGTCCGGGCGGTTAAGCCAAGACCCTCGTCCCCGCATAGAGCCGCTAGACATGACAACGACACTCCATGACGGGATTACGAGCCAGACGGTAATGATGCAGGTTCGCTGCACCACCTGCCCAGAAACAAAGTTTCCAGGCCCGCCCGAGTGTGCCGAAGCACACCTTCTGGGTTATTTTTTATAGAGGTTTTCTTCCTCGCAGTCCGAATGGCAAGCCACCCGAACCCTCGCTCCCACCAAGGACAAGTCCCTGGTAGGCTTACGAGCTGCTACCCCCTCCAAACCCCGTCTGACGAGCAGACGAAGCGGGAGGGGGCCCGCGAGGCAATTAGTTTCACGGCCGATCGCTCAGCCGCTACTCACAGGGTGGGCCACGAGAAGGCTTGCCTCATCCACCCCAACCTAACCTAACCTAACCTTTTTTTTTTTTTTTTTTTTTTTTAACGTCAGGAAATCCCCACGGATACCCTCCCGGCCCGGGGGAGCCAGAGGGTTATGTCGGACTCGAACCGACTAAAACCTGACGGTGTTCCTACTCGTCACCATGGTTGGCAGGGTCGCGGGAACGCGTGAGCATAACATCACGCGACCCCACCGGTGCTGCCCGGCACTTAAGCCGAGCCCTCCCGCTTGCGCAGGGAATGGCTTCCCACACGCCGAGGAATAGGGAGGTGCATGGGGAACACATGCACGCACCGTCCCGAGGCCCTTGATGGGACGACACCACCCCCGTGGTGCGCCCCAAGCCTCATGAGGGGGAGGCGCCGGACAAGGCACCTACGTGCCCATCGCCTCCACCCCTCGCTCCTTCGCTGCTGCAGCCGCCCCGCTGGCCTCGGTGGTCGCGGTCCGTACGTCGACCACCTTCTTCAGCCCGGGGCAGGCTTTTCCGCCCAGCCTGTGCGCCGCCGGCCTCCCTGCCGCCGCGCACAATGAGCATCTGGGAGACGCCTCACACTCCGCGATCTTGTGACCTTCTTGACCGCAGCGATAGCACTGGCCGCTGCGGTCCTGCTCCTCTTTGCAGGTGACTGCCGCGTGGCCCACCTGAAGGCACCGGTAGCACCGCATTGGCCGCGGCTTCAGCAGGCGGACGCCCACTGAGACCCAGCCAACCAGCAATCTTCCCTTGGCCACCTTCTGGGCAGCCCCTACCGGACACTTGATCCAGGCGGTCCTTACTCCAGAGGGTAGGGCTCTGATGGGCCCAACCCGGACCGCCTCCACGGCGCAGTCTCCAGCGCCAGCGACCGCAGCCGCCACGTCCTCTTCTGTAGCCGCGTCGTCTAGCCCAACGAGCCGCAACTCGGCACACTTCGTCGGCCTCGTCACCTTCACCGACTCGCGGGCCAGCACCTGCCCGAGCCTGGCAGCCAGCTCATCTGCCACTTTTTCTCCTGCTGCCGCTGGCAACTTCAAGAGCCGGGCGCCCGTCCTCGTGACCCTCAGCCGAAGGCCACCAGTGCAGCCGAGATCCTCCAGCTTCACTCCGTCTCGTGCACTCTTAAGCATTGAGGCATACGTCATGCCGCCCTCAATGGCCTCCGGCGTCAGGGACAGCACCACGGCAGCCGTCTTGGGCGCCCGCAGCTTCGGCTGCTTGGACCGTAACTTCTTCTTCTCAGCCTTCTTCTTGATCTGCGGCTTCTCTAAAGGAGCAGAGGCAGGAACCGCCACAGGTGCCCCCGCTCTTTTCTTCTTCTTCTTGGCAGCGACTGTGGCCCAGTCGCTGCCCGGCTTCTTAGGTGGGGCGTTACCCGCAGCAAGTAACACCTCGCCCCCTTCTTCTTGTGTCGGATCAACTGGCATCAGCGACCCAACGTCACCCACCAACGGAGACCGCAGCCCGGGCTTCGGAAGAAGTCGGTCCTGGAGCTCCCTTATCTTCGCGTCCATCATGGCGCCCATTTTCTCCACCAGGTCCTCCGGCACCAGTAGAGGAGGCGAGGCCACAGTCCCCTGAGGTGGCGACGCGGGGGCCGCCATCGACTCCCGCAGCGCAACCAGCTCCGTCTTCAGGTTGGAAACGTCCTTCTTCAAGTCCTCCACCTGCTTCTGAAGACGTCTCCTCTCCCCTTGAAGGACCTGCACCTCTTGTGCCACCGTGTCATCCATGATATATTTCCTCGCATCGCTGAAGACCGCGGCGGCTTCCTTCAAGGCGCGCACGTACGTCCCCTTAAGGTTCTTCGACCTCGTGGCGATGAGAGTGATGTTCTTCACTGCGTCCTCCATCAGCTCACACACGTCGTCCACGGTCAGTTCCACAACAGGCCGTGTGGGCTGTAGGCTCGCCGCCAGCTCCTTCTCCGCCTGCAGCTCCAGTTCCCGCTGAATCTGGGCATTCAGCTCCGCCTTTGCCTGTGCTAGGCCGACATATTCGCCTGTGGTAGGCGGCCGTCCTCTTCCTCTTTTCGTTTTAGCCGCTGCCGGCGCCTTGTCCCCAGATGTTCGGGGATGGTCTTCTTGTTCATCGTCGATCCGCCTCTTACGGCATGTCGATGATGATCTGGAACTATCTTCCATGAGGGAGCCGTCCGAGTCGACGGCGCCCACCTCGAGCATCTGCTCCTCCTCTTCTTCTTTTCTTCCTCTTCTGCTAGTTTTTGTTTTTGAGTTTTTCAAGTCCATACTTTAACCCACGAGTACCGGGTTCTTGAGCTGCACCGCCGCAGTGACCCGATTGCCACGGTGCCCCTGATACGCCTGGGGGGTCAGGAAGTACCCCAGGGTCGGCCGCTAAAGACAGATCAACCCGCCTGCCACTCTCTCCGAGTGCCCCGACGCCGCGCGGGGCCCCCAAGGGGGGGCGCCCCAACGCCGGGAACTGGGGATTTTTTAAAGAGGTTCACTCCTCGCGGTCCGGGCGGTTAAGCCAAGACCCTCGTCCCCGCATGGAGCCGCTAGACATGACAACGACACTCCACGACGGGATTACGAGCCAGACGGTAATGATGCAGGTTCGCTGCACCACCTGCCCAGAAACAAGGTTTCCAGGCCCGCCCGAGTGTGCCGAAGCACACCTTCTGGGTTATTTTTTATAGAGGTTTTCTTCCTCGCAGTCCGAATGGCAAGCCATCCGAACCCTCGCTCCCACCAAGGACAAGTCCCCGGTAGGCTTACGAGCTGCTACCCCCTCCAAACCCCGTCTGACGAGCAGACGAAGCGGGAGGGGGCCCGCGAGGCAATTAGTTTCACGGCCGATCGCTCAGCCGCTACTCACAGGGTGGGCCACGAGAAGGCTTGCCTCATCCACCCCATCCACCCCAACCTTTTTTTTTTTTTTTTTTTTTAACGTCAGGAAATCCCCACGGATACCCGTCCGGCCCTGGGGAGCCAGAGGGTTATGTCGGACTCGAACCGACTAAAACCTGACGGTGTCCACCGGGGCGCCTTACTCGGCGGGGTCACGGGAACTGCGTGAGCATTACATCACGCGACCCCACCGGCGCTGTCCGGCCGAAGCCGAACCCACCTCAGCTGGGCGAGGGCGAACCCCCGCCCAGCAACACCGAGGGGCGCGCGGGACACGCGCACACCACCTCTAGGCCGAACGCGAAGGAGCGGCAAGCCCCAGCTTACCACTGGGAGCCGGAGGGTTATGTCGGACTCGAACCGACTAAAACCTGACGGTGTCCACCGGGGCGCCTTACTCGGCGGGGTCGCGGGAACGCGTGAGCATAACATCACGCGACCCCACCGGCGCAGTCCGGCCGAAGCCAGACCCATCCCCGGCCAGGTGAAGGTCCCCCACCCAGCCAACAACGAGGGGCGCGCGGGACACGCGCACACCACCTCTAGGCCGAACGCGAAGGAGCGGCAAGCCCCAGCTTACCACCCCACGGCCCAAGGTAGGGGAGAGAGGAGGTCACGCCTTCCGCTTTCGTGACCCCCCCTCCCCACCACCCAGCCAATCTCCAGAGCCCAGTTTCCCGGGCTCAAGTAATTTTTTATAGAGGTTTTCTTCCTCGTGGTCCAAGGAGCAAGCCCCTTAGACCCTCGGCCCTGACCAGAGAAAAACTCCAGAACAGGGTTACGAGATTTGACGGTGGCAGCGCAGAAGCTGCCTGCCCAGCAATCGCGTCGATTGCCGGGCCCGCCCAAAAGCCAGAGACGGACAACCCAGTGCCGGGACCAAGGCACCAAGAAGCCGTCCCCGGCACCCGCTGCTCCAGGACTCCGTCGGGTCCAATCGACGGAGATGGAGCAGCCCCGGGGCAATTGGTTTCACGGCCGTTGGTCGCTCGGCCGCTACTCACAGGGTGGGCCACGAGAAGGCTTGCCCCATCCACCCCTAGTCGGGGGGAACCTAACCTTTTTTTTTTTTTTTTTTTTTTTTTTTTTTTTACGTCAGGAAATCCCCACGGATACCCCCCCGGCGCTAGGGAGCCGGAGGGTTATGTCGGACTCGAACCGACTAAAACCTGACGGTGTCCTTCGGGACGCCATAAGTGGCAGGGTCGCGGGAACTGCGTGAGCATTACATCGCGCGACCCCGCCGGCGTTGTCCGGTGTGGAGCCGGACCCGATCCCGAGCTAGGGCAGAGGAGAGATTCTCCGCCCGACTACATTGTGAGAGGCGCGCAGGACACGCGCACACCATCTCGAGGCCCTAATTGACAGGACGGCGAAGCCCTAGCTTGCCGCCCCATGGCCTCTAGGTGGGGGGGAGGAGGCCACGATAGGCCCTCCTCCTGGCCCCAGCTCTCCGGCGGCGGATACGATGCGAGGAAGGGTCCATCTCCCGCTCCCTCTCCGCCGCCTCCTTCTGCGACATCACCAGTTCGCAGAAGGTTAGAGCCGCCTGCCATGCCTCATCGTCACCGACAATAGACTCTGCTAATGCCGACAAGGAGAGGGGCACTCCCCACCGCTGCGACGAGGTCGCGGCGCTCCTCGGCCCAGGCTGGGCACTCCTCCAGTGTGTGTTGCGCCGTGTCGTCGTCGCAGCCGCAATGATGGCACTCGGTCGTTGGCTCTCGTCCGGCGATCCGGTGCAGGTAGTGGCCGAAGCAGCCATGCCCCGTCAGAACCTGCACCATGCGGTAGCTCAACGACCCCGATCTTCTCTCCGCCCACTGTTCTAGGTGTGGGCGGAACGCCTCGACAGTCCAGCGGCCGGCACTTGGTTCCGCCAGCCGCTCTCGCCACTTGTCCAGCATAGACTGCCGGGCCCGGAGTTTCCACGCCTCTACCTCCCTGGGAGCAGGATCTTGTTGCTGTTGGCGGAGGGCCGAGCGCCACTCGTACGTGGACGCATGCACCTCCGCCTCTAGGTCCCAGGGAGGACTTCCTGCTAGGACGCAGGCCGCCTCAAATGATACCGTGCGGTATCCACGTATCACCCCGACGGCCATCACCCGCTGCGATCGTCGCAGGGGTGCGAAACTAGTGGTCGTCAGAGCTTCCGCCCACACGGGCGCCCCATATAGCGCCATGGAGCGCACAACGCCAAGGTAGAGGCGGCGACGTCCTCCTCCAGGCCCCCCGACGTTCGGCAACAATCTCCTCAAGTTATTAGACGTCTTGATGAGTCGGGGGGCGAGCAGCTTGAAGTGCTCGCGGAAACTCCATCGGCCATCAAGGACGAGCCCAAGGTACTTCATATGGGACTCGACCCCGATGCGAGTGCCACCAATCACGATATGGGACCCCACCGGAGGCGCCTGCCGAGGTCTGTGAAAACAGACCGCCTCGGACTTACTCAGCGCCACCTGGAGCCCCAGCTGTTGTATCCGCCTCACCACCTGCCAAACCGACATCGTGGCGAGGCGGGAAGCCTCCCTGTAAGAACTCCCCCGAGCCGTGACAAGAGTGTCGTCCGCGTAGCAAGTCACGTTGGCCCCTCGAAGGAGTCTTACCCTCAGCACCCAGTCGTAACCGATGTTCCACAGCAAGGGACCCAAAACAGATCCCTGCGGGACACCGCACGACATCTCCCACAGGTGCTGTCGGCCGTCTCGTCCAGGATAGACGACAAACCTCTCGCGCAAGTAGTCACCGACCAGTCGGCGCAGATACGGAGGCACCCCATGGTAACGGAGTGCCTCCCCGATGCAGGGCCAGGGCAGAGTGTTGAACGCGTTGGATATGTCCAAGCTGACTGCCAACAACACCCCGCCACTGGCCAGCGCCGCATCCGAGAGGGCCTTGACGCGCTTGACTGCGTCAACCGTTGAACGCCCCCCCCGGAAACCGAACTGTTTATCTGACAGGTCGGGACCCACATGCGAGAGGTG
The DNA here is from genome assembly GCA_030578115.1 of Leucoptera coffeella. NCBI lineage: Eukaryota > Metazoa > Arthropoda > Insecta > Lepidoptera > Lyonetiidae > Leucoptera > Leucoptera coffeella. The sequence continues at coordinate 48,075 of JAMBLF010001340.1, forward strand.
CCCGACAAGGCGCCCCGCCACGATGCGCTCAAAGAGCTTGTCCGCCTCGTCGAGCATCACTATTGGACGATAGGCCGAAGGAGACTCCGCCGGACGCCCGTCCTTCTTCAACAGGACGAGTCGACCCACCTTCCACAACTTGGGGAATCGACCTGTCTCCAGACAGGCGTCCAGCAACCTTTTATATCTCTCCCCGAGAGCCTCAAGGGAAAGGGCCAAGGCCTGACCCGGAACACCATCCGGGCCCGGAGCCCTATTTCTAGCCCGGAGCTTGAGAACAGCCGCACGCAGCTCCGCCTCTGTCACCACCGGTGTTCGTTCCGTGACCCCCGACTCCGATGAACGGGACACGGGGGCCATCACCGGCGGATCATGGTCGGCCCGTCTTGGGAAGAGGGCCGACACGACGTTCTCAAGCAGCCGGGGCTCGAGACTTTCCGTGAGCGGGGGGGGCCCAAGGGCGAAGCTTGCCCATAACCATCCTGTATGGGCGCCCCCACGGATCTCTGTTCAGAGTCTCGAGCAGCTCCGCTCTGGCACTAGCCTTGGCGTTGCTGATGGACAGCTGCAACACTCTCCGCGATTGCGTGTATGCAGCGTACAGCTGTGCTGGGGGGGAACCTAACCTAACCTAACCCAACCCAACCCAACCTAACCCAACCCAACCCAACCCAACCCAACCCAACCCAACCCAAACTTCCTTCCTTCCTTCCTTCCTTCCTTCCTTCCTTCCTTCCTTCCTTCCTTCCTTCCTTCCTTCCTTCCTTCCTTCCTTCCTTCCTTCCTTCCTTCCTTCCTTCCTTCCTTCCTTCCTTCCTTCCTTCCTTCCTTCCTTCCTTCCTTCCTTCCTTCCTTCCTTCCTTCCTTCCTTCCTTCCTTCCTTCCTTCCTTCCTTCCTTCCTTCCTTCCTTCCTTCCTTCCTTCCTTCCTTCCTTCCTTCCTTCCTTCCTTCCTTCCTTCCTTCCTTCCTTCCTTCCTTCCTTCCTTCCTTCCTTCCTTCCTTCCTTCCTTCCTTCCTTCCTTCCTTCCTTCCTTCCTTCCTTCCTTCCTTCCTTCCTTCCTTCCTTCCTTCCTTCCTTCCTTCCTTCCTTCCTTCCTTCCTTCCTTCCTATGTTCTTCAGCAGACAACGATGAGGAGTAAGGCAAAGTGCTATTAGTACTTTATTTTTAAGTTTTGACATCAAATTACAAAATGTTATTGCAAATTGTTCAGGAGAGTCATTTATGTGTTTTTTTTTTTGAAAAATTGTTAAAACTACTTTGTTATTTATCACAGTTAAAAGTGATGTACTAGAAAGTTATAGTTGTCATTGTTATCTATATACTCAGTATTACAAAAAATACATAATTACTATAGTTTTTGAGCAAATTTCTCATTAGACATTTCAACCTAATTTTGCGCCCGGAAAAACAGCTAACTACTTTAGTTCAATAGTATTTCTGCTTGGATAAAATAACTTATATGAGGATCCAAGTCAGTTTACTACCCGGAATATTGCATTAATAATCAATCTAATCAGTACTATTCCGAGCAAAAAACTTTATGAATAGTTTATTTTAACCAACTATCCAGACAATAGGTATAGTCTATTACAATTCACTATAAAAAAAATCAGGGCTAGTCCCTAAATTCTACCTACACTAGCAAATAAAACAAATTAAATAGTGGCAAATAGGGTTTTATTAAGAGAATTAAACATAATTAAAATAAAACAAACACTAAGAAAGTGACGGAGGAAATGAAGAAGAAGAGTTTTTAAGATAGTTAGTCATCTTCTTCATCTGTTTCTAAAAGCTCTTCAACGATGCAAGGTTTAGACTCCATCTGTCTATACTCAGCATGAAATCTAGAAGGTAGTATGCCTTTGTCACAAAGTTGAATTAAATCCTGTAACTTCTTTGATTGATTCGCGCTGATTGGTGGCACTAACGAGGTCCCCTCGCAACTTTGCATAGTAACAGCTATTGTCTTAAAAACGAATTCAAAAATATAAAATGCCTAAAGCGCAACTAATTGATTAATGGAAGACATTTTAAGTTGACTAAAAGAATTTAACAAGTTGTAAACAAGAAAGATAAAATATCTAACTATCTTTCTTTTAGTTTAGTTTTTTCTTGATAATAGTTTAAACTACCTTTATTTAGATCATTATATACTTATTATAAGCTTAATAAATTTTTTTCAAATAATAACGGAACGGAAAAATGACTAACGACCTTATGGTATAATTCCCAAAGACTGGAAAAACGCTTAACGCGCATAATGTATTTTTTTGAAAAGGAAAAAAGGTTAATGATTTAAACATCAAAATTCAATATCCATCTAAATAACTAACAACACAAAATTCATTTTTCTTTAGTTTTTTTGGCTGTTTAGGCCAGAGAATTAAAAAAAAATCGATTTATGAAACGTCTAACGAGAAAAAAACTAGCTCCTATCGTAATGAAACCTACCTCATTAGACGCAGAAAATTCTGTTGATTCCAAATATATATATAACTCAATATGTCAAAAATAGCTCGTTAGCCAAATAGTCTGAACAGCGTCGAAATAAGCTACCTAATTTCAGTTTATAAATTTTTCTGCGCTTACCACATAAAATTATTATTGTTTTATTCCAATCGCTTTTGTTTTTACTGATATTATCTAATGCTCCCTAAGTACCTGCCTAGATTTCTACCTATCTCATCACTCTAGATTATGATGCCTGCCTGTCCACTAAGGCTGCCCTCCTCACACCTACTCACTTCTGAGCAATTTACAAGTGTTTCAGCCACAGCCTGGACACAATCATACTCTTTGACACCATTCAAGTGGCCACCGCACATACACCCATCATTCACTAAATTTACTAGTTTGTTTAAGAATAGTCCATTTCAGGTGTGTTTATGACAGAATAGTCCTTTTCAGGAATGTTTTTGACTGAACAGTCCTTCTCCGGAATGTTTGTTCATGAATAGTCCTTTTTAGGTGTGTTGGTGACAGAATAGTCCTTTTCAGGAATGTTTTTGACAGAATAGTCCTCCGGAATGTTTGTTTAAGAATAGTCCTTTTCAGGTGTGTTTGTGACAGAATAAACCTTTTCTGTAATGCTTGTTTAACTTAACCTAACCTAACCGAAAATCCTTTTCAGAACCATGTTTGTTTGAGAATAGTCTGTTTGAAGACAATAACTGTTAGTGAATAGTCGTTTTCGGGACTGTTTGTGACAGAATAGTCTTTTACAGGAATTTGTGGCTTCGAGGTCCATAGAATTACTGCCTTCGCTATTGCGGAGATGGAAACCTGAACTTCTGACTACCCCGCAAGGGTTAAAGGTCGTGAAGGAGTTTGTCTTTATAGTCCTTTTCAGGACCATGACTGTTAGAGAATAGTCCTGTTCAAGAATGTTTGTTAAAGAATAGTCCTTTTCATGATTATTTTTCCATAGTTTGTTTTTGTTCCAAAATTTACTTAAATAATTATATTTAAAACGACCGTTGGAGCGAAGTTGTTCTGAATCGAAGCAGCGTTTCGCCTAATGTAGTGTAAGATGCCCCTTGCCAGGTGGATGCTCATCTGAAGGCCGCTGGCAGTGGCTTGACGAGGGCCACGAGTGACCGTGTTTTGTATCTTAGTCTAAGTCATTAAGTACATGTCACGTATAAGGGAATAACAAAAAGCGTCAAGAAAACGCATCATAGTAAATACAATAATTTAATGTCACAATCAATAATAATGTTATTCTTCATACAGCTCTCGTAACGATGTTGGGTGCGCGGCTCTTCTCTTAAATACGTACTCGTAGGTCACTGCAACAAAGGAAAAACATAAGCACTCACTAAGAGATCAAGTGTCTATATCCGATAATGCGGATCTCTAAGGATATGATCACCACGACCCCACTTGTTAACCAGATGTAATCAGAACCTGACGGAAGATGTGCTAACCCAGGCTGTCGCCATTTTCAAATGTAAAGCCAAAGTCAATAATTCCAAATTCTGTGGCGTAGCTCAGTTTGGAAACCAAAAAACTGCGTTCATTTTCTAAGATATAAATACACTTACTGACACACAGTCAGCGGTAATAGGTGCTTTCAACGTCTTCCTTTTTTCAGTATTGTGTTTGTGTGATCGCACTATGGCATATTAAGTTCACCCGGCCCTTAGGTAAGTGGCAAGATAGTAGACTAAAAAACGATGGATCTATCCCTGTAGAGGGGTGTAGGCGGAGATCGTGATTAGAGTGTGTGATGTTCCACTACAGCGTGCGGTACTGACCACAAACCGGTGCACCCTGGGCGCCGCCTTCGTCGTCACCGTGGTGGTCTGCAGGTTCTCGAACTTGGCTCGCAGGCTGCAATCAAGCATACGCAGGGGTATTAGTCAAGTTCAACATACTTGGACATACGATTTTCCACTCAGGTTTAAAGATTTACACACACTTTGCGAATATTGTCCATTTCAAGACATTTTAGAGACTACTTCGACATACGACATGTATGAACGTCATTAGACTATTCAAAAACTCCACAAGATGGCCAATAAACAGCGTTGCTGTGTCCCACAATGCAAAGGCCACCGACTGATTCAATTGGAGTATAAAATTGTTGCCTCTGTGGCTTTTATAATCCTAAAGCTTTATTCTATAAAAGAACCATGCTAGTTAGCCATCGATTGGCAATCAGCTGACTTCTTTACGGCTCGCTTTACAAGTCACCACTGGAAGGGTGGAGGGCAATCACCAAATATTCATCAATGAGCTTTATCTTCTTTCAGAATGACAGAACTTCGGAATCGCCTTTACTCCTACAGCTATATAGCAGTTTAAGGTGATGGAATGCTCTATAATCACAATAATGCTTAACTCTTTCCCTTTTCCACTAGTATTAGCGGTAGGTGGGCAAGAGGTTAAGTACTGATTGACTAAGCAGAAGACTAATGCAGACTAGTATAGTTGTGACGTCCGTTCGTGTGTGTGTGGCTACCTCTTGGCGGTCTCGAGCTGCGCCTCCCGCTCGTCCTCGGCGGTGTGCGAGGGGGCGGGGGAGAGGGGGGCGAGGGGCGCGGGGGGCGTCACCTCCCTCTGCGGCCACTGCTCGAAGCGAGCGCGGAAGCTCGTCGCACGCCCCAGCTGCTGCGCCTGCAACATAAATACCATACTTATGTATACGTATTGTAATGTAATACCACTTGCTTTGATGAATAGGTAGAAGTTCACTTGTGCATCTCCACAATTGCACAGATAGTAATTCTACGCACTTAATGAGACATATGTTACGTAGTGTCGCCATTTACAAGTACTGAATATCACAAGTTTCTTCACGAAGTTTTCCTCATCATAAAAGTGGCAAATTTAGTAATACGGTAATACTATTATGCTTCAACCTTCATAGACTTTGAATAATTAATTCCCACCTATAGGTGCTTAGGGGTGGATAAAATCTCGCGATTGAAAGGCAATGGCCGCCTTTGTGAATCTGTAGCTTAGTTCACGCACATCGGAGTTCTGCAGCACTGACCTGTTTGAGCGCCTCGTCCTCGTATCTCTGGCGGGCGGCCCTCTCCTCTGCCTCGCTGTCGTAGCTGTCGTCGTCCTCGTCGTCGCTGTAGGCGCGCGCCCTCTCGCCCTCCGGCGGCGGAGTGAACGCCTTCAGGGGCTTCGGCCCTGACAACCAAGTCACGCTTTAGGCGGCGCGCCAAACACTTTCCAATAGATCCATTCTCATACATACATATACATCACGCAGAACGATTGTAAGTACCAATATCGTCACCCTTTTTAAACTTGTCGTTCTACGTTTCAGCTTTCGTAAATCTACTTTAATTTATGATAACAACATGACCAAGCACTCAAAATATCTGAAACCGTGCTCATCTGTAATCAGCTTCATTTGTCTCAGAATATCTTTTTCATGATCCTTATCTTGTTCGTTGAACGTTGAATAAGGACTTACGCGAATGTCTTTTATAACGAATACCATGAAAGATCTGCTCCCAGTGTGAAGTGTGGTTGTCAGTGGGGCGTTACCGTAGTCGGCGGGCTCGTCGTGCATGGCCTGCTCCTCCAGCTGGCGGAAGACGGAGATCATCTTGGAGGCCGTGAGCGCCTTCGCCACCAGCAGCGGCTCCTGCGCCTCCGTGCGCAGCGGCTCCGGCTCTGGGGTGGGCGACTTGCGCTGCAACATACACCCACACATTTAGCATACATACACTAATTCCATTCCTATCGGGGTGGACAGTTTAGCAGTCAGACGATTGGGAGAAGGTAATTAATGATGGAAAAATTATCAGGGTCGTCACGAGTATTCTATGAATATTCTATATCAATATAATATTCTAAATCAATTCCATCATGACCGCCATATTAGTTTTAATTAACCATTACTATTTTTGCCCGAAAGGAGATGTCGAGTGGCGCATGAGTGGAGGCGGGACTCACCAGGGGCTCGCGCGGCGGCGTCATGCGGAACTCCTTGCGCTCGCTCTTGGGCTGGTAGGTCTCGAAGAAGCGGTAGCGGTCCGTGATGTCGGAGGTGCGGATCTCCACCTCCGCGGGCCGCTCGTCCGCGCGCACCACCTCCTTCGGGATGAACGGCTGCAAACAACAGCCACTAACATACACTTCGTAATACTTTGATACATGTTACATGTGTAGCTGTAGCTCAACACACGCACACATAGATTTCATTTCATGATTAGAGCGTACCTATAACGTTACCTATAGCATTTCATGATGTGTGCGTATGAGAAGATGTTTGGGTGTAATTGAAGCAAAAGAGGTCTGTCAGGATCGGTACAAATGGGGTTCCTTGTGATCTCTGCCTACCCCTCTATAGGGAATCAGGCATGATGTATGAATATGTATGTATGATCAGAGCGTCACGGTTGACACAGTCGAGAGCATTGGAGAGATCACAAAACAAACCTAGGACTACTTCACATCTTCTCAAATCTCAAATATAAACAGACAAAATTGTGTATAAAATAGACAGTTTAACATATAAGCATAATACAATATTTTTTAAACCTACATACGCTTCACGACTTGTGTATACACGCTCCTTTTTTATTGTAGAATTCCTCAACAATTCCAGTCCTGAGTCACCTCCCTGACAATAAGAATAGCACTTGGTTGTGCTCTGATATGCTTAGATTAGATAGTTTTGCAAAAAGTGACCGAATGTGTATGTGTTAGAGTGGCGTACCTTCTCCTTCCGCTTGGGCTTCTCCTGTGGCGCGGGGGGGCTGTTGCTGAAGTTCTTGGCGTTGGCGTCCAGCTCCAGGAAAATGGAGCGGGACTGCTTGCCGATGCCTGCCACAGAAACATTCACTGCTATTCAACCTTGCAACTGAGAACTCTAACCTAACTATCAGAAGTGTAACTTCGAAAATGCGGATTTAAAGAGCATGTCCAACTCAAACCCACATGGTAAAATTGCGGTTTGGAAGAAGTCGTAATGATGGTTTGGCCATGTTTTACGAATGCATGACAATAGATGACAATATATGTACTTGAGGTGAAATGGCGGTGACGTGAAAGTCAGCCGAATAAGACATATGATAGTCAGATTTTGATAAAGGATGCCGTTGTATGAAGAAGTGTACGAATGTTAATACAAAAGGGGTTTACAAGAATTGATAAGGATTGTTATGAATAAGTTCTATGTAAGAGGTGTATGTTGTTGTGAGAGCGCGGCTTGCCTTCGTCGAAGATGGCGGGGTCGTCGATCTCCCTGTTCCGGGGGGGCTGGTTCTCGTCGTTGAAGGCCTCCCCTGTCTCGAAGCGCTGCTTGATGGCCTTGGCGTTCTCCTCCGCCTCCAGCTGGATCTTCTCCGCCGACGTGATGGCTGCCAACGCACATCCAACAACGTTATTTATGACTAACATACATTCTCGCCATTTAAACCCTTTGCGGCTAGACAGAATGTCAGAGACACGAGAATATCTCCTAGGTCTCTTTATAGGAAGAATGGTAGGGTTATGAGGTCATTTGGAACATTGATACGTCAAGCCTCGAAGAGCGGCAGATAGCATTCTTTTTACGTCTCGGCCTAGGACGGGATTCATGAGACACACTGTAACACTAAATCTTGCGGAGTATTCAGAGGCTCATTGTCCAACTGCGCAATTACTGAGTTAGTGACCTATTCGAACCCACGCATTAAGAGAGATTGTCGAAGAAAAATATAGCAATGTTAGCAAAAATTTAATGATTCAGCGATATTCCTAAGTAAAAAGGACTTGTATTGCAAAGGTATTTCAGTATGGCGGTTGGCTGATGGTTACCTTGTTCACTCTCCTTGACGGACTGCTCGTACATCTCCTTGATCTTGGCCTGCTTGCCCTGCAAACGCACGCACAACATCATTATTATTTGTGATCAGCATTTACCACTAAAATTACTTTTTATGTTACATCAAAGGATTCTATGATAATCACATAGAATTCTTTCACATTTGAATGTGTAAATAACATCAGCAAGTATAAATATAGGACAATTTATTAGAAATACAGGTTATTACAAAATATTATAAAGAAACAGTTAAATTGAATATAAGTACACTCGTTAAGAGGAAGAAATAAGTGAGCATTAAAATAAGCCAGATCATACCGAGGCAGCCACAACTAGCCGTAACACGTAAAAAGGCAATGTGTGAGACGAGGATTAAAAGTAAAAGCAGTTGTTAGGAGGAAGCTAGACAGAGTATAATTCAATCCGTACTCGTCAATTAGTCATTGCGAACTCTGATAGTCTGCTAAGTATATAAGGCACCGAGGTACGTGCTTAACTCGCTTTTGCTATGTACTTTGTAACAACGGATATCTGTGCTTGATCGAATTGCCCAGTTTCCTTCTCTTTTTAAGCAGCAACCTCTGCCGTTACGGATGCGCTTGAGGTAGCACCGAGGCACACGCAACTATCCTCCCATTATACAGTAGCATCTGTCAGAGCACGGCAAGGCGTTGCTATTCGGCCTCCCATCATCCAGGGCGGGGACCAAAACGCCCGACAAGTGAAGGAACAGTGCTCCACAGAATTGTAAAGGCGCTGATATTGCAGCTTGAAGTGTTGATGGCAAGGCACCCTCGGCTTTGTTGCTACACTGGGTTGATTGAGGTCCACAACATCAACATCTCCTGCCAATAATTCTAAGTAACTGTCCATCGCGAAGTAAAATACCCAATCGCAGCAAGTAGGTATTGCTAGAAGTCTTAACACCCACTACACCGTCAAAACGCGCGAAAAATTGTTTTAACTTTTCATTTCCTTATTCTCTAAATACCTTGTTATTAAAGCGAGAAAGTTAGTCAAGAAAAGGTTAACATTAGGAAAGGAACAGTTAAAACCAAGCAGCATGGAAATCTCCTCGGCTTCAGAAGCGCCTTCCCTATCCATGTTAAAAGAGCAGAGTGGCGGCCATCCAAGAGGGGTGTAGCAGTTAGGTGGCAGGTGCGGGGTGCGGGGTTAGTGGTGGCGACTGACCATGAAGAGGCGGCTGCGGATGTTCTGGATCTCCTGCTTGCGCGAGCGGTGGCGGTCGGCGTGGTCGTCCAGCCCGTGCTCGAACTTGCCCACCAGCTCGCGCATGCCCACGAAGGGCGGCGGCGGCTCCTTGGCGGCCGCCTTGTACGCCTTGCGCAGCACCGCGTCCTCGTCTGCGAACGCGCCGCACCCACAAATACACAACCAGCTTATACGACCGTAAACTGTGCTTTACCTGTACCTTGGTTAAAGTTCCTATCATCTAAATAAAACTCAGGAGAAACAGATTATAGTGTCCACAAATGTTTTGCACCGTATACCTGTTTTTTTTTTAAATTCAGAAAATCTTGGAGGACTTGCAACTGAAATTACTTTTATCAGTATGCAGTGGCCTGTGCTGAGTCAACGCCTTCTATTAGAACTTACTACAAGAGGCCTTATACTAAGTATTGGCTCAGTACAGCCAACAAACACACATTAATCCCAAATAGAAAAAAATCCACGTAACTAAATGTAGGTCATTTTGTTTTAGTTAAACGATTAATTTAACTAATACCAAATGCCCTACAGTGTCAGTAAATGCCGCTAGTGGTGGGGTAGTGGGGCGGTGGGGCGTACCGTTCTCGTCGACCTCGCTGTCGCTGGTGCTGGGCTCGGGCTGCACCCCGTTGAGGTACTCGTCCGCCACGCCGATGTCCATGCCTTTCGCCTTGAACCTGCAACGCACAGCGCCATCTACACTCACATGCCAAGCATTGAAAACATTCATTCAATAAAGTATTTTGTAGGGCAATGCCTATGTCTTCGGCTACATTGTGAATACTCGTATATTGTGCAGTTAGTTTGCTCTTATCGCCTAATTATTATGCTATGTTGACATTATAATTATGTATTCAGGACAACATATTCAGGCAAAATATCTTATCGATGTACTGTGCCTGCTGTCATAAGCACTTTTAGCACTTTTAGCGTGGTGAATGATAATTGCATCGGGTTTCTATACCATCGCCTAATAGATTATATTGACCTTGACTTTATTCCACTCTATTTGGTGATAAAATCTAGTTAATTCATGATTTAAGAACAGAGTAACCTATCTCTAAAAACACGAAGTAACCTACAAACAGTACTACGAACTACTAAGAAGTGTTTCATGCTAGCGGGAATATCTAACTGCCTTACGTCCCGATGCCACTAACATTTGCAGTAACGATACATATTCCAAATTATCCTGTGAAATGTTGTTGCCAATTGCCATTCTTTTATCATCAGCAGAGGTTACTTTGACCAAAAACACGCTCAGTATTAACATTATTCCAACCTATTGAAGCTACAGTTTAAGTATTTTGCAAAGGGTGAGCATTGACAAGCATCGCGTATCTGAGGACAAGCTCATCACAAAAAGCGAAATAGGCCGACAATGTGTCACATTCTTTTTTTGTATGAAAGCAAGTGATTGAGCCAAATTGTCTGTCCACCACTTCGCACTGAGGGTGAATGACCCTCCGCCGAAAAGAGGCGGCGAGGTGAACGCCGCTTTATTTTTGCAACATCATAGTGCTACCAGATGATTTGGGCTTCAGTAGATCGTAAATACATGCCTTTCTGCTTTAAAAGTCGCTAAGGGAGAACACTTTAACTCTATCAACGAATGTTTTATAACTATAAATCTCATTTACCTCTTTGCAAATTACTTGCGAAATCTTTGTTTAAGTTCAAAGAGTGTTACTTTAATTTAGTTTAGTTACATACATATATTCATGCCTCTGCGAGAGATACTAAGGGGATAGACACATCGATTGCCACCTGGATCAATCCCGACAATAGGATCGTTTATCTCAACGAATACCAGTACACTCGTATGTATTTAGACTAAACACTAAAGTGACAAAAGTCACACAATGTTAGTCAAAAAACCTAGACTAGATAAATCATTGAAATGAAAGAGTTCGGTCGAATTGGTTCCTTCATTTCTAATCACGATGTTAGCACCCAGACACATAAATATTATAGAATTCTTTTGCGCCGTAAGTTAAAAATACACACATAAACATACTTAAGTTAAAAATAAGTCGGCATACTCGGAATACAAAAAATGTGCTCAATTGCTTATTTATAACTTCACTTCCCGTTGAAAGTAGAATACAGAACAACACTTTACTTCTGCTTATCAGGCTGAATGTTTATTACATGTATTTATCTGTCTTTATAAAATAAGGTACCATTTCTTAACTTTACGTGGCCAATCCTTAATTACTACACGTAAATGAATTGAACGATTGTTCTTATAGTGTCTCAAATATTATAATAATTATTCAATCAATTTATTTCTTTCTATTCTATTGTACACGCAAAACCCGCAGTCGTTGATTCGGAGAAGTTTGTTGTGAAAGCAAAGGGGCGACAGGAAGGCCCTTGCGAAACGTACTCTTTGGTTCGTGGGCACTTGGCACCTACTCAACGGCCAACCCAGACATTGGCCGGCGGCGCTTGCCACCGATCACTAATGTTTTGACTATTCATATTATTAGCTTGATTCCAGCGAAAGTCTGTCTGCAAACTCACCGTCTCCCCACCGAAGCCATGGTGTAAGTCCTTATCAATGCACAGTAGTAACAGCAGAGCACAAACACCGGTACGCACTAGTGGAATCGCTTTTTCACTGGAGATCGGGCTGAACGTGTGCCGATCTCAAAAACAGATCGAGTATTAAACTCACTACTTGGAGGCTATAAATAGCGGCCACAATATTGCATGTAAGACACCCGCCGACATCTAAAATTGGATTTCACGTAATCCACATAATCACTAGGGCAGATTAAAGCGGAATGTAAGAGGGATGCTCTTATTTTGTTAATTAAGTACTAAGTAGGTCGAACATTGGGACTGGCCGCTTTTTTCGTAAAACTTTCGACTTTTTATCCCTTATGTTACGAGTAAATGACATAATATATGATGTATATCTGAATATCTTGGACCCCTTAGTACTACTGTTTCCCTTCTACATCGGATAGTCTATGGACACATGGGGAATATCTGGCAGCCGGTCAGCACTCGCGGCGTCTTCGCCGGTGCCGCCCACTCACTACGCGATGTTCGCGGCAGCTTTCCAGCGCAGTTGTTTCGTCCATTTGTTGAAATATACAAATATACTATGAGCTGACACGTGACTAGCACTGTTTTATGCATTTAATATATAGAGCGAATTACGTTTATTTCAGGAAAATGGCATGACTTGCAACTGTCTAATTGGGCGGAACATGTTTTCATTGGTTTTTAAGGTTATTTTAGTTCTTTATTTATGTTTATTATATTTTGTGTTATTTTAATATGGGATACGTGGAATCTATTTATTCTAATCTACAAAGATGACCGTAATGTATGTAATTTTTTTATTGTATTCAAATAATTAAATAAATTAGATTGTCCCACGTGCAGGCGAGCTTGACTTGGACATACTACTTAATGTAGGCGGAAATTCATTTTAATTATTATTAATAAATTGTTACCGAATGATTGATTGTCAATTCTCTATGAAAATTTATACCATGAATATTTTTCTATGATTAGAATAGCATAAATAAAACACAAAGAGATATGGAAAAACAATAATAATACTATTCTTTTGTTTGGAACAATCTCTAAATATGGCTTGCATTAAATTTAATATAATAATATTTTTAGAGTGTTCTAGTCGGTTTTATGAGATATTTTTGCAGCAAGTAAGTTAAAACACTTTAAACAGTTTTTGACGCCTGATTTAGTAAGGGTAATTATTAAGATGCTTTAAAAGTAAAAAAAATATATAAATAATAATATGAGGCACACTATTATACTTATAAAAACAGTGGCGGTAGCCCAGTGGGTAAGAACTTTGACTTCTTATGAGAAAGTCAGTACCAATAAATTAAACAAATAAATAATAACAATAATGAGTTTGAATATATATTTTTCATTTACGTACATAATTTACAGTCGCTAAGGGTGAGGGAAAACATCGTAAGGGAATCTGTCTATCCCTCGGGATATATTATAGCCAGTGGCTGTATATGGCGTTACGGTTCACTACCTATCACGTTGGGTGCTATCTATCTAGTGAAACGCGGGCTTTAAGTGACCCATAGGACCTAACGTGCCTTCGAAATTTCGTAGATGGGAAAAACAATAAAAAGGGAGTGTGAATACATAAGTCGTGAAGCGTATTTTTATGTTATGTTATATAACGCAGGGCCATCAAAGCTGTAAACTAGCCTGAACAGAGTTCTGATTGTGACACGTATGTTTACGAGTATGCTCATGATATTCAATTAACTATCCATAAGAAAAAGACAATTAATTTGAATGGTTGCTTTGAGCATCTGCACTTTTTTCTTACGGTTACTGGGAGATGGGCACTTAGGCCTCTGACTACCCCGCCATAATAAAAAAGGAAGTGTGTATACATAAGTCGTGAAGCGTATGTTATGTTACTATTATACTCGATTGAACTAGCTCCTCTGTATGTTAATTTAAAATTTGCGTTAAGGGTACAGGTCAATGTTTTTTGGGAAATATACTCGTTATCTATACTTCTTCGTCCCATTTGCTGTCGTCGTGGGACAAATTAATTGGTTCAATAAATGTCATCTAAATTATTGAGAAATGTACAGATCCCAAAGCTAGAGCACGCTTCTATCAAAGAATAAGCGTTGCGATTCAGAAGAATGCTATCAGTGTTTTAGGAACACTACAATCCACCAAATACAGAGACATTTATATAAATAAAAAATCCATATCTTTTGTTTCTCACGTTAAGTAATATTTAAATTTTTATATAGTGTGGCGACCCCTAGCGCCACAGAAGTTATGTTATTAATAGATTTAACATAAATACCACAGATGGCGCTCGCATAAAAACAAATATCCTAAAAAGTGTAATTAAAATAATGAAGAGAGACTGAGATATATACGAAATTACAACTCAGTCAATTAAGCTGGACGAACAGCTAATCAGGTGGGAAACTTACTCTTTTCCAGTAAGACGCAGTTAATCCTATAATAGTTTTATTAATTTATTAAACATTTATTCCCTATCAAAATAAACTTATGTTGATTAGATAGATAAATTAATATACATAATTATCAATCACTGTGGAAAGCACAGAGAAAATTATTCTCACAATAAGTGTTTAAGTGATTGCGCCACGGCGGTCGTCAAAGCTGTTGGGATAGGAAAAAACTACCAATAACATAAGCTTGCAATATCTGTTTATTCGTTGAGATAGGTCACTGTCAGTGAGTGCTGATTATTTAGTATGCAGTACCCTGTATGTAAACTGATCTCTTTGCAAGTGCATACGATTGTGATTCTTAACTTCTTCGTGTCAATATCAATGTATATCCTACTTCACCTTAGCAAACGTGAGGAAAGTTTTTTTACGGAACAGGTACAACCTAGTCAGTTTTTATGAATGGTCTCACGGTGTATCACCGGTCACATGGTGTTGATTATCTAGTTAGAAGTGACTAACACTATCCCCGTAATTGCGAAGCTGGACACGCTGATGCCTGATGCGTTCACGGACTGAATGTGCGCTTATCTCTTACAAATATGTCAAAATGACGTCACCAAAAATAGGAACAAGTAACGTCATCAAAAAATTAATTATTTACGTATAAAATTCTATAATTTTAAATGTTTAACTGGTAAGTTTTCTATATCTAACTGATCGATACTTTTTCTTTTCATCCTAAAAATGCTTATATGTATACTTGAAGCACAATATCCCTATCCGCAGCCTTTTAAAATACAAGACATTGTTTTAGTTAAAAAAATCGTTAATAAAAGAAATAATCAACACGTAAAGCACGTTGAATGCAAACCGTATTCAATGACGATAATAATGATGAAGCACGCGCACTCACTCCGTGAAAGTGTAATATAACTAAAAGAAATGCCACTACAGCTTTATAGTTATTGCAAGCACTCGTAGCATAAAAAAAACAAACGCGTTCACGACCATTAACCCTTTTGGGGTAGTCAGAGGTTCAGGTGTCCATCTCCGCAATTGCCAAGGTAGTAATTCTATGGCCACCTCGAACCCACGTGTTGACCATATAGTCAGTACACAATGTGACAGGTGGTAAGCCATGTCGTCATTTACAAGCACTAACTAGTAAGGTTTCCTCCCTATGTTTTCCCTCACCGTAGTATTCGATGCATTTCGTAAATTAATTTTTATTACACTCACTCACACACGCATAGCTTAGAATGAATGCGGTTGTGCGCTGTACAAGACGTAGCCTGTCATCGTGTAGTGTACGAGCAACTGTAAACTGCGATAGTCTGATGATATGTAAATTCGACGTAGCTCAGTTGTGCGTCTTGCTTCTGTATCAGCTACAGGGTTCAAATCCCGTTTGAGCATGTACCAATGGAAATGAAGTTTAATGAATTTCTATGTACATTTTCGTAATAAAAACACATTTACGAAATGCGTCGAATTATACGGGGGGTAATAGTTAGTGCTTGTAAATGGCGACATGGCTTTCCACCTGTCACATTGATTACAGACTATCTGGTCAACACGTGGGTTCGAGGTGGCCATAGAATTACTACCTTCGCAATTGCGGAGATGGAAACCTGAATTTCTGACTACCCCGCAAGGGTTAATGGTTGTGAATGCGGTAAATTGAACTTATTAGGCGTTGGGCTAGCAACCTTTCACCAAAGTTCCTCCAATATTTCTGCTATGAAGTGTATGATTTTATTACATCACTCCGAAAGGGATTAAAGGACGTGTATATGTATGTATGGAGCATCGATATTGGCCACTGAAGGGAAGAAGTGGCGTGCCATGGCGTAGAGGCAGAAGCAGGTGTGGACACTCACTTGGCCAGCTTGGAGAGCAGCGCAGCGCTCTTCTCGCGTGGCTGGGCGCCGTCGAGCGGCGGGGGCTGCTGCTCGGTGCGCTCCCTCCGCGCGAACACCTCGAAGCGGCTCTTCACGTCCAGCTGCTGCAGCTCCTCCAGCCCCAGGTCAGGCTTGCTCGACGCTGCACCCGATACAATGAGGATTATTACACATAAAGGTCATAGTCCCTTACTAGTATACAGAGTGGCGCATTCAAAACGGTCAGTATGGGAAAGTCTGAAAACTATAGTTTTAGACTTTCTCATACTGACCGTTTTGAATGCGCCACCCTGTATATACAGACACGACATTTAATCCCTTTCACAAGACAGTACATCAGAGACGCGATAACATGTCCTGGGTCAATTTTTATCCTGCTAACTAGGACGGAGAGAAATGCTTACAACGTCTTCCAAAGGCGAGTGAAGGACTGAGCGTTGAAACTATATATTGGGCGATGGCTTATCTATACGTTAATAACATTAATACTATAGTGACTTCGACAGTTATGCTAAAAGTGACAGGAGATATCACGTATCCAAGTTCCTGCTTCACCTGGTTGAAAGTTTAAGGAAAGCGAAGTGGAACTGCCATTATCACGACTATAGAAGGAAGTATTCATTATGACAACTAGGATATGTTTATTTATAAAATATAAAAATGAAAAAAATATTCAAAAGTAAAGATGGAGACCGTACATGAGGACATTGAAAAAGCCTTAAATACCACCAAAACTCACTATAATTTTTTATTCAGAGAGATTTTGACGCTAAAGTCGGTTACAGGGTCGGCAGTCGAAAAACAAGTGGGAATCCACTCGCAATGCTGAATCACCGGGGCATTATTTTATGAACTCCTTTTACAAGGAAAATCCTCAGCGAAAGTGGACCTGGCGAAATCCTGATGTCAAGTCTCGAAACAAGCTTTACTTCCAAACGACGGATAAAGAGCATATGTTCAGAGATGTCTTGGTCATCAGCCAATTCGGTACTGGCAGCTTTCACCGAACGGTGCGACACACTCTGAATCAAATATAAGCTCGACAGAATGCACAATGCCATGCAATGAACTCCATGAAACGGGAGAAAAACTAATATTGAGAGGTCCATCATATGTTTTCCCAAATGTTGGCGAAATAGACTGATGGTATTGTTCTTCAAGAAATGTGACAAGGCTCCTTGAAGAACTAAGGCCGATATGGCTTCTGATCCACATTTAAAAGTAGGTTTCAAGGCTTATGATGGATAGAATCTCAACATGAATTACACATAAATTTCAGCCTCCTGAAAAGACTGGGTTTCACAGAGGATTCAGCACCACAGACCAAATTGACACGCTGAGGTAAATTGCACAGAAGACTGAAGAGTAAGCTCTTGGGGTGTCCTTTGTGGACAGTGGAAAGTCGTTGGATTTTGTTGAGACCTGGGCTGTGATAGAATCCCTACAGTGCAGCAGTGTTATTCTTATTGGCAGTACATTAGTGTGCTGTGATGTTTACTACAAAAGAAATAAAATCACAACATTCTCTAAGAGGGGTTTTTGTTCCAGAAACTATTTGTCAGTTAATTAGAAATTGTATTTAAAACACTACACTGGGTTAGAGGGTATAAACATGAACGGAGAGTAAATCTTGCACCTCAGTTTTAATAATATCGACATACTATCAAAATCACTGCAGGATATATTGATGAATAAGCATGGGTTCTCGAAGTATTGTTCTCGGGATAATTTGGATAAAACCAATGCCCGTGATGTCCTGGAATCGTTCGCTCTTGAGGGCAATCTGTATATTTATGCATATTTGGGCCAAAACAGAAAGAAACAACTTATAACGCTAACAAAAATAATAAAAGGAATCTTCGAGTTTTTTGATGCATCAAATTAGAATGAAAATGCTAGATCATTAATGTGACCGGTGAAGTAAGGCGGATTAGTATGCTAAAATGGAGTTGGATGGGTGGATGTCCGCTGACAGGACGAAGGGGCGTGTTAAGGGTGACGCCTATGTCCAACATAAGGGCTGTTGGTACAGATTCCGAAACTGGAAAGATCAGAAAAACTAATCGAATGTGTTTTTATATAAAATATTGGGTGTGACTCTGAAAGCGTGGTCGATTCTGACTTTATAGCTTATTTACAATTACAAAGTCAATATCCACCGCCATAAGTTAACGTCAAGCCTAGTAGTACGGTAGTAGTGAACTACATGTACTATACTTTACTGCATGCAGTAGCAGTGTGTGCTCTCACCTCTGACGACGTCGGGCGGCAGCTCCTGCGGGTCGCTCTCGCAGATGATCATCTTCAGCTTCTGCCGATCTGCAACCAGCGCCCAAACACTGAACTTAACATCTCCTCAATATACAATATAAATACATTCACGTCCATAGTACCTTTCCAAGTGGTTAGAACCTCATATTTACTATTTTTTTCACCTTTCCACCATCATTTATTTATGTTAACAGTAGTATGCAATAATGATGATAAGTTAGTAGTGAAACTTATAAATACACCATGAATGATCCTGAAACACATTCATTAACCTTCTCCTCACACATGCATTAGTGCTTCACACTACGTATTTCCGCGTGAAGAAGAATGTTTTCATTTTGTTAATATTTTTCATTTTGATGATAACTTTGTTAAATTTCATTTCACAGCACACATTGTCTATGATCGCTTAAGCCTTGCAACCTTTCTCCTCACATGCAGTAAGTAAACGATTAAATGAAAGTAAATTACCATAATATCGAGTGTATTTGAGTAGGTCTATAAGTAACAATGAAGCGAAAGCGGATTGTCAGGATTAAGATCTGAGATTTCTGCCTACTTTTCAGTAGGGAAAGGGCGTGATGTCTATGTATGCACAGGGATGATGAGCAGAGCTGGTGCGTACCATCGTTGTCCTGCGCGTCCCCCTCGACGGGCTTGGGCCCGAAGAGCTGCTTGAAGTGCGGCTTGCAGTACAGCGTGCTGTGGTCGCTCTCGTACGTCTCCACGCTGCAACCCACCAACAACAAGTTATAAAACAACACATACTCAATGCATTACATACGATGCAGCGTTTTAGTGACTATTAATATTGATGAAATTCTTTATGCTTAAACAGATCCCTTATTGCAGATGAGAAACGTCCTTACACACTCCACTGGAAATTGGCACCTCAGTATTACCATTTTAGTTGTCAACCGTTTTCGCCACTGAGGTGGTCTCAAAGTCATTTATTTCCCAACAAAATGTACACAACAAGATGATATTAACTCCTTTGTCAGTTCCAACATGTTGGCTTAACAGCATGCAAATGTGATTGGTCACACATCTCTTATAGTGTGAGAAGAGGTATAGTAGACGCCGACCTCCGTGGCGCAATCGGTTAGCCGCCGGAACGCTAATCGTGAGGTCTCGGGTTCGATTCCCGGTGGAGGCAGAGTTGAGAACAACGTTTTTTTACTGCTTTCCAGTCTGGTCGTTGATTATATATGCTATATATGTATTTATCTATATATAATAAGTATATATTTGTTAAATATACGTTGGCTAGTACCCTTAACACAAGTCCTAAATGAACTTACCAAGGGGCTAGTTCAATTGGTGTAATAATGTCCAAATATTATTATTATAGTGAGTGTGGGGGGGGGGGGGGGCTACTGACGTGAGCTGTCGCTGGCACTGGTCGCAGCGGAAGCACTCGCGGTGCCAGGCCCGTCGCTCCGCCTTGACGCGCTCCATGGCGTAGACGGCGCGGTGGCACTTGGCGCACTGCGCGCTGCCGCCCTCCTCCTCGGCGCGCATCTTCTTGTGCAGCTTCTCCGAGCCCTTCGACTGGAACAGACGCAACAGAGCCATTATAGTCTATTCGAGTTAAGTAAATAGTGACGTCATGATTTACAAAAAGTAAACTGACCAATAAGACGTCTGATAATGAGAAAACAAGTCTCTTCGACTTATGGCGGACAACCGTTGTCACGTCTCATTGGTCAAATCGTGGAGTCATGAAGACGTCACTATTTTCTTAATGCGAATATACTATAGTTACAACATTCATTCATGGGATCAGAGCTTCGAGAGACGGGAGAAGGAGATCAGAGAGTTAGTGGTTTTATGGTCATTTCAAAACTAACCGGGTAAACCGAATCAGCATTTACAGATACTTTTTTTTCTGAAGTATTTCCTCGCTAGGTTTTTCTTACCGTTTAAGTAAGACATCTAATTTTTAATTAAAATTTTATGACTAATTAGGAAAACATCACTATCATTGCTTCATGCTCAGACTAAGATTAAACCTGGAATTACTTTTACACTTATTAAAAGCTCTCCCAGAGCTGATCACACCATTCTACATATGCAAATACATTCACGTCCTTCAATCCCTTTCAGGGTGGACAGAACCCGGAGACATGATAATATCTTTTAAATCACTTTTTAGTACGAATATTTATCAATTGTGACCGGTTGCTAGACCATCGCTCAATGAATTCCATTGACCCCTTGTCCCTAGTCGCCTCTTACGACATGCCGGAAAGAACGATGGCTAGTTAGCATTCTTGTTACGTCACAGACTAGCACAGGACAACCATTGTGCCTAAAGCAGCAGCATAGTATTTATGAGGCGTTGGTACATACGACGGAGATGGAGTGGTCCTCCTTGAGGCGGCGCGAGGTCTTCTTCTTCTTGGAGTGCGAGTGCTCCGCGAAGGCCTGCTGCTCGCTCTGGACGAGGCTCTGCGACGCCTCCATGCTCACTGACGCCATCTCACGCCTCTGCAACGCAACCACACAACGCTACATTGAGTAAGGGACACTTACGACCACACTAACTATTACGTCTATTGAATAACTTAAACACACACTGATATTATGAGACTACTATAGTGCACGTATTAAAAAAACAATAGTCAATAAAAGTAGCTCTCATGTGAGTCAATAATGTGCAAAATACCGAATGAGCATAGTGTTACGTTTAGTAGAAGATCGTAACGCCGATATTATGTCGAAACCAGGTCCAACTTTCTTACGTACATTACTATCGGGATTTCGATGGTGATCATAATATGGACTTTACAAGATACGGACCGTGACCGCAAAGTTAATTCTTTGTTAATAAATACCCGCGATAATTTCCGTTTTCTTGTAAAATGAATAAAAATCGCGAGTCTCTCAACAATATAATCATACGGATATTTGAGTTCAGTATGCTCTGCTCACCCATTACATTATACGTTCCATTGCCTTCATAATATGTTAGGAAGAAGTGCAGTTAGTTAGCGTTCTGTTTATGTCCCAGCTAGCAGCTAGATTACTAGCGACCCGTTCCGGCTTCGCACGGGTATAAAATATATAGCCTACTCCACTATTTAATGGATGTTATTATACATTATAAACCTTCCTCTTGAATCACTCTATCTATTAAAAAAACCGCATCAAAATCCGTTGCGTAGTTTCAAAGATAGCATACAAAGGGACATAGGGACAGAGAAAGCGACTTTGTTATATACTATGTAGTGATACCGTGAGGAAACTTGCTACGGACTACATTATTATTTCTGGGGATAGACAAAAACCTATTATACCTATATCATAGATACCTATTATGTCTGGTAGATTGAGGGTCTGATGAGGCCAAACACAACTAACTCCAATGGCAAAGATAGACTAGCGAACTTCCGACAATGTGACACGGAATACCGGCCATGTTATGTAATGACATTCTAATTTTGTACCGTTTATGAGATAACAATAAACGTATTTACGCTAAGAATTGTAGTATCATAATTATTTTTAACCCCTGACGCGCTGGGTGAATCGCTGGGTCTGTGTGTAAATAGGTTTATGGAGTGATTACGATGCTCCCATTTATCGCCATTATTACTGTTGGGTTATAAGCTATAAATTTTGTAGGACAACCACAGGTTTATGCCGAGATACAACATTGTAAGCGCATCAAATTGGAAATTAATCACGAAATTTATCCGAATTTGTTTTATTTTTCCAAGACAATACTCGGAGCTGCGAGTTAAGATTGGTGTTTAGATTTATTAGAATAATGCAGATCTTACGGTTATTAAATATCACTCGTAACGGATAGGTGTCGCAATGTAGTACTACTTCATTATGCATGATGATGTACATTATATAATGTAACGAAAGTGGTTTGCAAGGAAATTGACCTAAAACAGATTCAATGATAACGCACATGAATACTTGTACTTTCTTGCCTTATCCTTTCATCCCCCTCTTAGTGTATAAAATCTCGGATCCATAATCATAAGTAGTTCTAGCGATTGGTGACTCAACTTAATGTGTTATGATTGGCTGGCTATCGCAACGCTTATATTATGTCAGAGCCGTAGATTTAAGAATTTGGTGACAGGTAGATGTGAGTCTATTCCGGGTGTTCGCATTTCGATTGGGGCATTCCGAGTGAGGAATGTTTGTGATCGCACCGGCTGGGGCGCTTAAGGTGCGCTCGCAGCGGCCGCTAGTGTCGGATGTGCCTCGGCTATTTTGGAACTAGGCCGAAGCTGTAACCGCGGCTTCGCCCGCTCCTGCGCCGCGCTGCTCCCAAATCGTTTACAGACAAACACACTCTATCAGTGACTAAATTACACATAACATAATCTCTAACTCACTAACCTAGTGCTACTGCTCTATTTATTTTTTGCAAGAAATATCTTTCCACGATGTAATGTTTTGATCATTGTCCAAGATGTAGGTAATGAAGTTTATGTAATAGCACCGGTATATTAAGACTTTCTTGTTTATCAGTTCAAAAAGAACGACTTGTTTTGTAGTGATGCGCCATCCATACTTTAATTTCTCATAAGTTGATCAGCAATTATTCAACAATGACCTACTTTTGTTTAAAATGCTGACCCGAAGCCCTATTTCTGGTTTGTCGTCGACATAGTTTCGACTTTTTTCATTTCCTATTCTCTTGTATATAACTTCGTTATGGTATCTACGTTACATGTGGTCGTATGTGCAGGATTGTGTTCGTTTTGGTTCGTTTGAGAATTATGAAAGCAAAATGAATGCGATAGAGATGCGTAGAGGACCCTCAGGAAAATGTGTAGAGTACGATTGTTTGATAGAGTATGGAAGTGTGATACGTGAAGTCTGGAATAACATGTAGAGAACAACAAAAATAAAAAAAGGTTTGTAAAGGTGGTTTGGTTGGGTACATAGAGCTGATGAATATAAGAAGGGTTAAGAGTGTATTTAAAGAGCCAAGCGGCTGTACCAAACCAAAACGTAGTAAGAGCCATTTTGTTTTCAAATACGTTTTTTTATATATTTCTTAATTTATTATAAAACTGCATATAATGCAATAAGACTAGCTGTTCTAACGCACTCAGAACTAAAGGTTATACTTATTGCTTTTATAACTTTATAGTTACTTTTAACTTTTGGACAGGCACATAATTTGTGAAATAGTTCTTACTAGGTTTTGGTTTAGGACAGCCGCAATAAAGACGCTAAGGGTAGAAGAGTGCGTACAACAGAGACCAAAAAGACATACTTGAAAAGAAAGTAAAGCGTGATAGATTCGTTCAAAGTATCGCTCGATACTGTTTGCTAATCCCGTCAGAGCGTAGAGGCGTGAATATATTGTATAGTATGTATGTATTGTATATGTATGTATTTAATCATTTTTCATAATTTTTGGCTTGTAGCACAATAGAAATATCATGTATTCGATCAAGAGGCAGTCTTGGTATCGAGAAACAGTAAACATTCGCGTGTTTACGTTCGTTCACATGACGGTTACGTGCAGCGAGGAAGCGAGTGAGGGAATCCATGTACCCGATGACTCACCACCTGACTCGTTGATATATTGTCTGGTTAAAATGCGGGCACTTACGAATTACCACACACCGATAAATATTTTTATCCCTTTCGGGTGGACAGAAACTCGAAAACTTGATATCCCTTTGAAGCTGAATAGATTCCATTAACCCGTAATCTATTAGCCTTCTAATTATAACAAGTCGACCGGAATGAAGGAAAACTATTGTTGATGAATTGATACCTATACATAACGGAATGTTAATTGCCTTCAAATATAATCCTTACATTCAAGGAAAAGAACAGTTTCATTTATCACTCTGCCCATCAGTTGTTAGCGGAAATACATTCTTAGCCACGGTTTGCCATCAGCTCATGAGTTTAATGATTCTCATTTAATTTTATCACATTAAAGATGCGTCACTGATCGCTAAGCATATGCTATTAATGTTCTAGTATTAAATTTACTGCTTTCCAAAAAACGTTTTTCTTTGTGATAGATCTGTGTTGATCTAGAAATGCAATAATATGTAAGCTCACCTTTGCCCCGCCAATCGTAAGAGACAACTAAGATAAATGGGTCATCGCCTGGCGATGATCCGGCTCCTGAATCCCGATCCATAAACCAAAAGTGTTACGTAGTGTTACGAGCGTGAATTTTATGCTATTATCTGATCGCACCACTGTAACCCATTTCGGGGTAATCAAAATGTTTGCTCATAGTTTTCCGAAAATCTGGCAACAGATAGATTGTGAGTCCAGCGTTGTTTACAGACACTAATTATAACTTGTCCAGAGGAAAAGGTGGGTAGATAATGGCATTTTCCTTCATCGTAAACAACACTACGTAGTCAGCTATCTTGATACATAACACTTCCACCTAAATCCATTGACAGCTATCTAGATATTTCAAACTTTTATCTAAATTCATTACTCAATAAAATTATATTTACGTGCACTTATAGTCATCTTTGTAATTGTGTGAGCTAAAATAATGGTACTGTATAAATTAATATATTTAGTAACAACCCACCTTTGCGTTTTATTTGTATAACTAGTACTCGTATTAATAGCTAAAACACTATCCTTTGGTTCGACTAAATAAAAGAACTGTTATATATATAATATATAAAGTATTTTGGCATAAAAGTAATAGAGACTAATGCCCTACAACTATCCAATGTCCTTTAATTGCCTCTTACGATATGCTGAGAAGAAGGCTACTTCAATTTAGACCTGATTGCTCTGAAAGTGTTCGCATTTTAATGCAGGTGTAAGTCGTGCTGGTCTCGAACGTAATTAGAATGTTAACTACCAGTCTTTCATACCGGCATATCGCAGGCGTCTTGAAGACGAAGGATGATATCGGTTGGGCGACGAACTAGCAACCAGTCAGCAATATTATATATCAATGCGCATCTCAACGTTCATATTTTTGCTATTGAGACAGGGGAGATATGTGTCTCCAAAGTGGTCGGCCGGTCGCGCGCGCAAGTGCATAGCGGTGAAAGCGATGGGCGAATATAAGCGCTGTGCACCTGCGGAGTGGTGCTTTTGGCAGAGATCCCGAAATTCTATTTCGGAGGCGCATTCCTCTGCCGCTATTCGACATTTGGCGGAGCGGGGGGTGGGGCAGGCCCAGGAAGCAACGCATACTGGGCCAAGCGGCTCTCGCAGAGGAGCTCCACGAGATCGCAACGCACACGATCCACTGACCGAATCATATGCAGTGCAGAAGAAATCCACGCTTGAAAAACAGATAAGCTTAGCTGTAAGAGTTTCACAATAAAACAACATTAAAAGCCGGTATCATTTTTCAAACATACATATAAAACTCTGTAAGAAGACAGAGAGATAAGTATATAAAACAGATCCTCATTTTTCCCGATCATGACAAACCACTTTCTCTTCATTGACATCCACCATACATGCTCAGCTATACATACGAACGTGTAACGTCATCCTTTTTCAGTATATGGCCTAGGATATATCTCTAACCTTAAGCTTTCTGCCCATGATTCTAAACTTTTTGCGCAGTTAGCGAAAAGTTATCAGTCCATATGCCTAAAATGCTCTATTCATTATGATTATGTGCATAAATTTCACGGTCTATGAAGGTTCTATATTAGATGAGACGAAGCACCTCGCGAGGCGGCGCACTGACCTCCGCCGAACAAGTGCAATGACATAACACCAGCACTCGAGTAAGTACTTTTAAATACCGCACTTTTGGCACTCGCACCTCTACCGAATTGTTTCACTATTTTCGATACGAAAGAACGCTACTTATAATTCAAAATAATCGAACAATCAAAACGTAACCAGACATTGCAGACAAATGTTAAAAACCATCAATCCTTCGGGACAGTCGTACGTTCGTGTGTGTACCTCCGAAACTTTGAAGTACTTCCATATGACATGTGGAAGACCGTGTCGCCTGTACCAAATACTGATTATTATAAAGTTCGAGGAATAACTTGGTACATAGGTTGCCTCACTATGTTTTTCGTAACTGTAGCAGTCTATAAAAATTTATTTGCGAAATGATAGCTATAACGCAGCAATTATTTCCTAAAAATATGAGTTGTCGTTAATTGACTGAAATGTGGAAACGTTAAAATAATATAATTTAGCTGTTAGGTATATAAAAATAAAAAGTGAGTCGCGTATTGACTCATCGAAGCTCAGTCCAAGACGTCGCAGCCAGAGAGCTGAGAATGTCTCTTTGCAATCACGTAGTTAAGGTTTTCTCATGGCAGCTTTGTTTAATTACTTACCATTCATCAACCTACATTTTAAATTGAGAATATAAACGAAGATCCATAGCGACTAAACATACGCCACAAGACGCTTGAGCCAAAGCTTGGTGTATTAGTATAAATCATTGTTTACTGCACTCATCAATAGTTCCCTCTTTAGTTAATTTTTATATCCAGATATTGATTAAGCAACAGTTCTGTACGACATGCCAGGATGAACGGTAGCTAGTTAACACTTATTTACATCTCAGACTAACTAGCACGGGTAATGACACATACACATCGTTGTAAAGAAATAGAGGGTTAAACAAAAAGTTATGATGGATCACCATAATACTCAAAGGTGGCAAAATATCTACTTCTATTGGAACGTTGAATATGTAGATATCAGTTAATTGATTGTTCCAATCAGTGAGTTTGTTAAAATCTACAGACTACTAAGGGTAAGAGTTTATGCAAATCATAGGGGATGTGTTAAAAGCCTGCATCTAATATTTCTTAATGAATCTATTAACTAGATGCTTAGTTGGCAAACTTATATTTTGTAAGAAATATTACATCTCTGAGGTACCTCCTGTCAACCCTGAAAGGCATTGAAGGATATGAAAGCATAAATGTTGTATGTTTATTATCCTTATTAGCCACTTACTATTGCTAGCACAATAATGTGAAGAATGTGTGACTAAACAATGAAAGGAAGAATGTCCTTTATAAGTAAACAATGGTGATGTTTGGGACATTGTCACACTCACTGAAGCCAATGTATATAACTAAAGAAGGCTAGTGTTTACAATAACTAATGACACGATTGAAAGAAAGAATGGTGGCATTTATTTGGGGCATGTAACATGTTATTGATACAGGATTTTGCTTTGGGAAACTCTCTCTGTTTATAATCTTTGCATTGCGCTATGATTGCAAACCATGCCATTGTTACTTTTACCACTAGACTATTAGCCATTTTGGGGTAATCTGAGCTTTGAGTGACCCCATTGTATTAAGAAGTATTTTGGCTCTCTAAGCCAATAACTCCTCTACATGTAGCTTACCTATTCCTTGGTTAGGTTAGAGCTTGCAAATGCCTTGTTAACACCTGTCATGTTAAGCGCTTACTCTATGGTCAACATGTGGGATTGAGGTAGCTTTAGAACTACTAACTCTGAAGTGTTACGTTGGTCTGATCTGATTATTTCTCAAGTGTCAATGGTACCATAGGTACCATGGTACCATGGTTAGAGTTTTTTTGGGATGTAATAACAATTCTAACTGGCTGCTGTTCCTCCAATCATGTTATATTTGATGAAGGTATGTAGGTAGATATGCTAGCAATCTGTTACCATTTTTCTAGATGGCACCACAATAATGTCAGTAAAAAGTGACCAGGGAGATGTTTTCATGTCTTTGACATTCTGTCCATCCCCAAAAAGGATTAAAGAATGTGAATTTATAGGTTTATGCTCATGGGCATTGTGTCTAATATCATATGCCCACACTTCACTAGACTATTAGTACACAATATGTCCCAGGTGATGAGTAATTGGGTACAAGCTGATATTGTGGTTGGACATTTTTTTTTGTTGCTATCATTTTCAAACAAATTTAAGTCAAATGTTTTTATTCAATATAAGTACAAGTTCAGCGCACTCATTGAAAGTCACAGTGAAACATTTGTCTGACACAGTTTGTCTCTTAATATTAAGTTTCTACTGTCGGTTTGGATGCTCTGGCTCAGAAAAGAACCAACAAGAAACTCTGCCTCTCAGGATTGTTTGCCCAGTGCCAGTTTTCAATAGAAATACACAACTAAATTAAAAAATAAATAAAGATACACAATATTTATTATTTGCTTAACACAAAAAACTTATATGCACTAATTGCCAACTCTGTTCTTTGGTAAGGTAGTTCCCGATAGTAAGTATTCAACACCATCCCACTCTTAAATATACTTTTAAATTTAGATACGGGCAATTGCATAACCCATTCCAGTAAACGGTTGTAAAAATGCAATTACCAACAAAAAAGTTCTTGACCTTTTGATAATTTGAGGGTGCCACATATATCTGGTACCTGTTCCTGGTATTAATTATATGACAATCACAGTTGCTTTTAAATTTATGTATATTTTTATGAATATAATATACTCTAAGATGTATGCATAAGATAAAGTCATGTTTTATCTCATGGTTTTAGTTTTATATTTATTTATGGGTTACTTAAGGATATATTGGTCTCCAAAATACAGCCAACTTCTACAGTTACAATTTCTAATACTATAGCACAATATGTTATGTTGGTTTAATTTACTTAAATTTTTAAATTCTGGTGTAGTTCAGTTGTTAGTCTTGACTTTGAATCACTAGTTCAAATCACACCTCATCATGTAACAATGGAAATAAAGCTTTCTGATTTCATATGTTTGTTAAAGTAAAAAACACCTTTACGATATTCATTAACTACGATGAGGAAAACATCTTAAA
The DNA here is from genome assembly GCA_030578115.1 of Leucoptera coffeella. Taxonomy (NCBI): domain Eukaryota; kingdom Metazoa; phylum Arthropoda; class Insecta; order Lepidoptera; family Lyonetiidae; genus Leucoptera; species Leucoptera coffeella. The sequence continues at coordinate 77,454 of JAMBLF010001340.1, forward strand.
GAAAGCTTTTAAAGGGTCTTCTGTATACTTTGCACTTCTGTTAAGTAAGTTGTTTGCCAAAATCTGCTCTGAGATCTCATCCTACTCCTACTAGGATGTGAATGCAATGTACGTAAATAGACGATGTTTCTGTTTTAATGTATGATATCATTATAGGTGGTAGAGATTCTTAGTGTTAATTCTTGGTTAAATTCAAGTTATAAATCATTCATTGAAGACTAAAAATAAACCGGGTTCAAGTTTCAAATTAAACAGATTTAGCAATTATCTTTGTGTGTAATCACCTTTCGGTGTTAAAAATCTGAGGCTAGTTCTATTTTAATTAGAGGAAATTCGATACGCTATTGCTGACATAAACAAATTTTATCGAAACTTGTTTCGAAAAACATTGTTTAAGTTAAATGAAAATAAAAAATAATGACTTAAAACACGTAATTAAAGTTAAATAACTTAGGATTTAAGAAAGCAATATGAGTTTAACTTACGATTTTGCCTCTTGCCTAGCATAAAGTAACTTTTAAAAGAATAAACGACACAAACAAACACTGCACAAAACTACCAAACTTCGCTAACTAACAAACTGGCCGAACGAACCGACTGACCGAATGAAGGAGCAACTCGTTCTTACATAGACTAATTCCGTAACAACACCGTAGAGTACCCGCCACATAAGGTGGCAGTTGGAGGCGTCACCACAGTCGCGTAATCCAGTGTTACCAGTAAACACGCCAAAACTAGCACTCACTGTGCCATACGGCTCGATACATTATAGGTTTCATTTGTAACGGTCTAAAAATATTTTGACTTTTGACTTTGATATATTAATTTGTTTTATTTGAGTTTATAGCTCTGCAACCAAAGACCGTTACAATGAAACCTATAATGTATCGAGCCGTATGGCACAGTGATTGCTAGTTTTGGCGTGTTTACTGGCAACAGTGAATTATGCAACTGCGGCGACGCCTCCATCTGCCATAATATATTCAAAATTATAAATATCACAAGCTCTCTTTGAAAGTTATCTTATGATCTAAGTATAAATTAAAAAAACTATTTCAAACATGGCACTGAGCATTGTCTTTACATATTTTTTACCGAGGTTAGATCAGCGGAGACCCTAGCTTGGAGAAGAACTAACAAGAAACTCCGGAAATCAATTTATTATAATCACCCTTAACAAACATAAAAATTACAAAGAGTGGGCAAAAAACACAACGCTGGTAATACTAAATTTACCTTTCATACAAAATAACACGCAATTGCGGAAACGTCAAATTTAGTTCCAAGTTTGGCTACTGCCAGCTTATGTGGCGGGATCTCTAATCTGATCTTGATCTTTTCTGTGTTTGTTTTATTAAATTAAAGGCTGAACTACACTATACTTCCAGCAAAAAATCTAATAAAAATCTAATTATTTTGAATATCCTCTAATGGTTAATTATTTATTAGGTTGCTAAATAGGGCATAAAGCTATTTCCTCTCCCGTCAAACTGGCTGGATAAATACTATCAAATCTTGCCTTATCTCTTCGAAACATTTTCTACATTTCTGGTTTAAAACGTACCTAGGGTATTTTTAATAATATTTATTATTTGGTCTACCGCAATATTTTAAAGTGAATTTTCACAAAAGTCTCAATGATGGCAGCTAACTTGCGCCGATGCGCCACCGTCTGAAATAATACATTTACATTTCGGGAAGTGAACGTTATTTTTAAATTGTTGAGATAGTTTTACAAAGTGAAAAAAGTTGTGTACCCAAAACGGATAAATTAATGAAATTGTGCATTACACATAATTATAACGAATAATAACGGACTTATGAGCTAACTGCTGTGCGGTAGCTGTTGTTAATATTTATAATGTGAACTTCCTAAATTGCTTTAAAACTTTAGGTAAACATTTTGAAAGAATAACATAATTTGGATTAAGTTTATTAAATTTATGAATGCAATTAATTAAAACAACAATATATCGCTGCTTTAAAACTAAACTGAAGAAACTCGAAAAACATTTTATCTCAAAAAGATTAAATAATAAGTACATAAAACATATTAAGTTAATAAAAAGATAAAAAATGTATTTAGAGATCCCGCCACATAAGGTGGCAGTTGGAGGCGTCGCCACAGTCGCGTAATTCAGTGTTACCAGTAAACACGCCAAAACTAGCACTCACTGTGCCATACGGCTCGATACATTATAGGTTTCATTTGTAACGGTCTTTGGTTGCAGAGCTATAAACTCAAATAAAACAAATTAATATATCAAAGTCAAAATATGTTTATTAAACTATTTCAAACATGATTAATAATTAACGCGACTTATCCTTCTTATTATATATTACATATATTATGTGTTCCTTCACTCTGTCCGCAATAGACCGTTTAGTACACACCCTTATATCTTATATCATGAGTATAAATCGCGAATCTCTTAAAACTATTATTTCAAACATGGCACTGAGCATTGTCTTTACATATTTTTTACCGAGGTTAGATCAGCGGAGACCCTAGCTTGGAGAAGAACTAACAAGAAACTCCGGAAATCAATTTATTATAATCACCCTTAACAAACATAAAAATTACAAAGAGTGGCCAAAAAACACAACGCTGGTAATACTAAATTTACCTTTCATACAAAATAACACGCAATGGCGGTAACGTCAAATTTAGAGATCCCGCCACATAAGCTGGCAGTAGCCAAACTTGGAACTAAATTTGACGTTTCCGCAATTGCGTGTTATTTTGTATGAAAGGTAAATTTAGTATTACCAGCGTTGTGTTTTTTGCCCACTCTTTGTAATTTTTATGTTTGTTAAGGGTGATTATAATAAATTGATTTCCGGAGTTTCTTGTTAGTTCTTCTCCAAGCTAGGGTCTCCGCTGATCTAACCTCGGTAAAAAATATGTAAAGACAATGCTCAGTGCCATGTTTGAAATAGTTTTTTTAATTTATACTTAGATCATAAGATAACTTTCAAAGAGAGCTTGTGATATTTATAATTTTGAATATATTATGGCAGATGGAGGCGTCGCCGCAGTTGCATAATTCACTGTTGCCAGTAAACACGCCAAAACTAGCAATCACTGTGCCATACGGCTCGATACATTATAGGTTTCATTGTAACGGTCTTTGGTTGCAGAGCTATAAACTCAAATAAAACAAATTAATATATCAAAGTCAAAAGTCAAAATATTTTTAGACCGTTACAAATGAAACCTATAATGTATCGAGCCGTATGGCACAGTGAGTGCTAGTTTTGGCGTGTTTACTGGTAACACTGGATTACGCGACTGTGGCGACGCCTCCAACTGCCACCTTATGTGGCGGGTACTCTAGTTCCAAGTTTGGCTACTGCCACCTTATGTGGCGGGATCTCTATATTTAATCATTTTTTTAAATTATATGCAATTTAATGTCAAAAATATATCAACTATATTATAAAACAAACATTTTTGCAAAATAGTGTTTTTTGAGTTTCTTCAGTTTAGTTTTAAAGCAGCGATATGCACATCATTGCATACATAATTTAGAGAATATCGAAACGTTTGCGTGATAACTGTCATCGTAGGCAAACTATAGCAGTTCGAAAATAAACAAAACACTATGAACTGATATATACTCAGACGATCTAATAAATATATCTTATTTTCATGATAAGAAGCAAAAAGTAACTCGGGAATATGTCTGTAAGTACTATTTGGATTATATTTCTTAATAATGTTCTAAAACAATGTTGTAATAATACGCTTTAAGTTCTTGATTTGAATTAGGCAGTGTTATGATGTTTTTGTTGCTTTGTGTTGAAGGAATTGTAATATTTTGTAGTAACGTATTCAATGTGTTATTCAGCTGAAAGAGTTGAATTCTTAGGTAATATTAACATTACTTTACTACTATGACTACCATTAAACCCTATTGCCTGAACTTGTATCACAATGACTATACTAGTTCCTACAATATACTACCTTTTCAAGTTAACTGGTACTTTAGGTTAACAGGCATATTATAAAAAGGCCAGAGCACTTGCATGTATTTGCACTTACTACATATATGTACATGATACGGGACGGAACGGGATTAGCATGGGAACTTATTATGTGACATACACGTGAATTTGTTTTAAAATCCGAATACAGACTAGGATTAGATAAATAATCAGGCGCCAATTCAATATATTGCAATGAATAGGTAGATACAAACACACCACGCCCGTTTCCCTATAGAGGGTGGGCAGGTATCACCTCATTGACGCTCATTACACCTCTGAATACTCACGTGGCGGTTTTACGTACTTTAAACGTCACCCTTTTTCAGTATATCGTCTATCACATGTCCGAACCATCGACTTATAAAAATTCGCTTGCAAATTGCACCGAATAGTATTGTATTGTAATGCACGGTGTGGGAAAACATCGTGAATACACCTATATGTTCTCTGAACAGGTAATAGTTAGTGCTTGTACATGGTGACATGGCTTACCACCTGTCACATTGAGTACTAACTATCTGGTTAACACATGCCGTGACGTGCTCTGACTGTTCTGCAAGGGTTAATGGATCCGATTTCTAAAATATTGTACCCTTGCGACAATTTCGTTAACATGACATATTTTCTGTAAACGTATTTAAACCATTCTTTTTCATATGATGAAAAATGAATTGACGAACTAATTGCGCTCAAATTCATGACTTTGACGTGAACTTTAGGTATAAGCTTAGGAGGTAAAAACCAAAATGGTCGGATACAGGAGGTCGGTCGGTATACGGCGCCTTTAAGTTATTCATTAATAAATAGGTATTCTACCAATTGGCTCCATGATACCAATATCATGATAGTAATAATCAAATATACCGTATGAGAGATCGGTTTATTTGGGTTAGCTTTACGAGAGGTTCCTGCGTATAATAAAATGGAATTTTGACGCAAAAATAATGTTCATTCACACACAAGACAGGTATTCGGAGAGCGAGTGTATGTTAAATAAATATTTTAAGGAATTGGTCCATAAATAATAAAACAGCAGCAAACGGTAAACATAATTTTATTCATTTCCATGCGATGCTCTCCAATGGCCTCAACCCATAAACAAATTGCTTTCGACTAGATTATTATATACATAAGATTAAGTCATAATTATAGTAAGTGCGGCGTAGATACTTCGCGGATAGTCCACTCGAGGACTGAGACACATCTCCATCGGGTTTGACTACACACTACACTTAGCTCCATTTAAAAAAATGAAATTAATATTGAGACGAATACCAAATTATTTACAACATAATCTTCACGTATCTCTATAAATTATATCTTGATAGCATAGACAAAGTTTCGCCAACCCACGTGAATGTTAGTGCAGTAATTCTGTGTTGATCATTCGGTAACCAATTCAGCCTATAAATGTAATCATATATAAATACCTACATACACTTAGCACGTCTCCCTATAGAGGGATATATTTAAACATTATTAAATAATTTGTTGTTTTCCAATAACTTACAATCCAGACTTGTTAGATGTTAGTTTCTATTCTAGTTTTAGGCCATAGTTTTAAGTACTTTAAAAGGATTTGTTTAGGATCGTAGTAATTACTATTCAAAAATATATTAATGACAAGAACGAGAACAATTTTTAAACGTTAATCAAAATGCTTAAGTATCAACCGAATAATTTTAAGTAGTTGAAAATCTAAAAATTTGAAGGTAGTTAATATTTTTACGCACATGTGGAATCGATCTGCAGTTTCAAGGGACAGCGCTTTCTTCATGAATGTATAGATGTAGTCAAATTCAAAGAAGATAAAGAGTAAGAATCGAGTTTCAAACAATGATAAGGCGTTAACTTACATGCATTCAAAAGAAGCTAGTGCTACCAACTCGAAATATTTTTACTCAACTTTATTAGTGGTACTGCGTTATAAGTTGTATTAGACTTTTGTACAGAAGGCAAGATTCGTTTAGCAACATAATCACTGATGTTCGTCATCAAGTAAAGGCGTGATTCTATCTACATATTAAACACGAAACCTATTTAATGCATGTTTACATCTGTGATATACACTAAGACCTGTCATCAATGTAGTTATGTAAAGCTGGGTTTTCAAGGGCACATAAAATGAAAGCTCCTTCACCAAATCGCTCCAACTCGGCCCCAGAATGATTATTTACTCGATATACTAGGTACTTTGCTTACCGAACAACTGAGTTTTCTTTGTATGGCTTGGTTTTGGCCATGATACAAAACGAGTGAAGAAAAATACACAGCTATATAATATTAATTCATGGAAGGATAGAAGGAATGTATTTTTAAGTAAGTTAATATTAGCGTATTCAAGGCAGCTGAAGGTTGTCTCATAAGCTATTCTACGAAGCATATTAGAAGCAGGATGATTCCTTTCGTTTGGGTTCAGTGTAAACAATCATGTAGCTCTTTAGATTGATACTTATGAAGGTATAACCTTACACCACACTATATATATCAGGTTGTTCGATAAATATGACGTTACATGGGATCTTACTCTCTAGAAGACCTTGCAATCAAGCAGTGTTAATCCAAGTATCGAACTATAAAATAATCTTAAATTAAGTGCTTCCATAATACCTAAATATTATTATAAAGCTTATCTTGTAAAGCCTCATAAAATACCGAAATAAAGATTTCTATTAACGTTTGTAAATATACGTTCTGCATTAGCTAATGATACATGTACATTCTTAATCACATTACTTTCATTAAATTGGGTATGAAAATAATTGCAGACATCGCAGCTGCATTTACCTGACTCCTCGAAGATTTATTTTTATTTATGTCATATCAATTTCCAAGTTTAATATTATCGCTTCAATGCGGTGGCTGCCGTCGCCTTCTAGACTGTACATGTTAAGTTTAAGCATTAGAGAAGTAGTTACATCACTTAACGTCGAATGCAGGACAGTACATAATATTCATTTGCCTAACAGTATGAAGTGACCTAGCGGGGAAACATGGTCCATTATATTTGACTATCGAATAATTTTATTATATCCAAATGGACAGCGACGAATATACTTATTTAAAAACTAGTACATATTTACTCCGACCGTTGAGTTTCAACTCGTAGCCTTATTACTTACAAATCTACTTTATTTTGTCCTTCTACGTAGCGGACTACTTGTCTAGTTTCTGTCTTATCGAGTACTATATGGCTGATCCTTTATATCACCTTTGCTTATTTCTGAGTTGCATTAATTGTTCTATCTAATGTTATGTTCTATTTAAAACCACGAAGAGGCCCCTCCCAGTTTGGTGGACAGCTCGCCGATGCCTCTGCCGAACATGTTGCCCACCTGCAAGCAAACATCAAACACTTGAATCATGTAGAAATTATGTCGAATGTAGGCAATCTAAAAATCTTTTCACGCCATGCTTTTGTTTACGAGAGTGCTTCTGTCCATACTGTGTCTGTATAGATATGTTGACTTTCGTCGCGTATAACAATATATATATAAATAGTTTAATTCTGATTACCCGATAGTTACCCTATACCAGAAGGCGTTTTAAAACAACATAATTATTTACGCTTGCCTTCCTCTTTAATTTTAATGACCTCCGTGACTTTTTAATTGAGATCTTTCGGAATGAATAAAATGGATATCAAGCTACGTTTTTCAAAATTTATATTGTAAGTCAATATGTAGAATAGGAAGACTCGTGGACAATATAATAATGCCAGTTATACGGCAGCTGACCTTGCCGACCACCGCAGTGACGTTGCCCAGCTTGGCCTCCTCCGTGAGCGCTTCCAACTTGGATTTGGTGCCCCGGGAGCCTTCGTCATCGTCGCCGCCACTGGAAACAACGGTACCAAAAATTAATTTAGAACGTTAATCTCTATACTATATATATATATATTTTAACATGTGAATCCAAAGTATATTTCAATTATAAAGTTTGCAATCGCATACTGTCTCATTTCCAGCATTAAATTCTTATTACATATTGCACTTCATTATTTAACCCCGAGGTTGGGAAATGTACATTTCTAGCCATTTTGGAGAAGGAATCAATAGATAAGATTTCCTGGAGCTAGGCATTAATTCTTGTTCAACGGTGTTCTTTGCATATTTTTTTTTCCATGTTTGTGTTTTTGTATGTTAGTGAATAAAGATTTTTCTTTCTTTCTTTCTTTAATTGACTTGGCGATGTGGGTGCACCCACCCGTTGTCCTGCTGGGCCAGCAGCAGGCTGCAGGTGGCCTCCTCCGTGTGCATCCTGGAAGCCACGTTCTGGTAAGTCTTGCTGTTCAGCTTGTCGTCGATCACGCCTTGCAGTTCGAAGTCACTGTACATTTTCTGGAAAAAAACATGAATAATGGTCAATCTAGGAATAAATCTCTAATGGTATTGCCAAAAATGAAAATGCACAAAAAGGCCATTCTTTTAAATTATCAATATAGTTACAATTAAACACAAACAAACGCGTTCCCGACCATCAACCCTTGCGGATTAGTCACAATTACAATTACTTCCCTGACCTTTTCTGAATAGAACATCAACCACATTATATGTTCTCGTTCGTCTTTATCATAGTCTAAAGGTAGGCCCACTACCATATAAGTATAAGGTGTACCTTGACGACGATGGAGAGGCAGGCCACCTGCTGCGGGTGCAGCGCGGGCCGCTCGTTAAGCCAGTTGTTGATCATGGTGATCTGGATGTCGTACCACTGCTCGAACAGCTGCAGGATCCACAGCTCGTCCGTGATCTGAAAGAAAACAGGATTTTCTAAGCATGTGGACTGGAACACAGGACATACTTTGGGTGAAATCTCATATCCTAGTTTCAGTGTCATAAACAACCTCAATGAATATTTTTGCAACCAATTTCGTATTAATTACTCATTAACTACCTCTAATCAATAATTATGATGAAAAAAAGAAAGTGATTATCGATATCCACCTTGCAAGACTAAAAAACTACCTTTACATATATTAAGTACTTTTTAATAATGAGAAATTCGGGAGAGCATAACCATAAATGTAATTGACCTTTGATCTGATCTGGTCCATGGAGTTCCTCATGAAGTTGACGTAGCCCTGGCCGATGTCTTTGCCGGAGCCTGACACGTTGGCGATTGTCAGGATGGAGCCGATGAGACTTAAAACAATAATATAGTTGTATAAAAGTTAAGTACCAAATACTAATGACTAAAATTGCACAGTTAGGGGACTAGAACTGAATGTGCTTCGTTACTTTCTTACTGTTACCGTAACAAACTCTCTTTTTTGATTTACTTCGTGAAATAAAGAAAGCCACCGTCACGCCTAAATATCTTAAATATCATAAGTCTTCCACGTACGTATATACTAAGTTTGTATGTACGAACCTCCCTTCGTCGAAGCGCGCGATCTTGGCGAGGGTCCCCTCCAGCACGGCCGACAGCCGACTCGTCATCCCCGACGACATCGACTGCAGGCACGCTTCAATCTGCGTGTCCATCTTCGTGTGGTACTACAAAAGACATGGTATACGTTTATTGTTATTGTCGAAAATTTTCAGTTTCAGAATGAGAATCACCTCCCACCTGGCTTCGTTGATTGCTAATTTATTAAATTCCCTTTCTAAATCTCAAATGGTAGCATCTATATAACTACCCTTCCACTTCACCCTCTTATATTTTGCGTCCAATATAGATACGTATTGGACTCATTGTCAATCTCATTAGTGAATCGATGTGCTCACCCCGCTGGTGCCGATGTCGGCGCTGTCGCTGGCGCAGAGCTTGAGCGCCTGGTTCTTGGCGTCGAGCGCCACGTTCACCATGGCGCACGTCTCCGCCGGCAGGATGTAGTCCGTGGACACGAACGTCGTGCTCTTCTTCATCCATTGCTGCAATGCCCAACAAACAATCAGCCTCTTGCAGTCCCCTGCCTAGTGCAGGCTAACACGATCAATCGTAACTATTGACAGATGGTCTGAAACACCATATCTTGAGCATAAACTAAATGTATAAACCGAGTCTAGATCCACACCATAGCATAAAACTATTAAAATTTTATGCTTTTCATATAACGCCTGTGTAGAAAATTCTAGTTCTAAGGTAAAATCAAAGGCCTAGAGCCCAATTTTCCTGCTACAGTAACAGTTAATTTTCGTAGACGACGACGAGACGTAAGATTCACATCCTAGCTCTATTTCACAGACTGGTGAAACAATGATACCATTAGCGATAACGATCTGTATAGAGGGGGTATGTATGTACCTGAAAGGCGGTCTCGGTCTTCTGCAGGCAGGTCTCCATCATGTCGGAGGCCATGAGCTTGAGCCGCTGCTCCAGGTGCGAGCGGAACTCCGCCTCGGGCCAGTGCAGGTCGCGGATGAAGCACTGCAGCGCGTCCAGCTTCCAGAACAGCTCCTCACTGGTCGCGCACCCGTTGCTACCACAATGACATATATGTGATTAATATCGTTGTTCTTTTTAATCACTATATTTTTTGTTATTCTAGGTTTTCTAGGCTTTTATTACGAGGCTAATGAACTGGTTTTCTTTTCGGAAAAACATTGAAGCCTTCTAAAGGATCAAACGGAAATGGAGCCTATCGGATCGGGTAGTAATCTTTTACCTTTTACCAATATTAATACTCGAGAATAATATTTTCCATCCCGATATGGGAAATATGTACTACAGACCGTGATACGCGTTACATAGCTTTAAGTAAGACTTACCCTTTGATCTCCCACCTCTCCTTCTCGAAGCCCTTGATGAGGGACTGCGAGATGGAGGACTCCATGAGGTCCACGTAGCGCACCACGAGGGGTGCGAACGTCTCCCGCAGGTGCTCGTGGAAGCGCCCTCCGCGGAAGTTCACTGCAACCAATCGATCAAATTTTAGTTAAATTACGCTTCAGAGTAAGAGCCTAGAGGCTTCTTCGATACCTTAAAGCGCCGTTTTACGCTATAGCTAGTATCCAAGGTGGCAGGTAGTATTTTTACAACTCATATAATGATTTAAATAGTTTGAAGTAATTATAATTCAATTTTATGTTCCTGGGAACTGGAACCCACCTGCAAACTGATCCCTATTAGAATCAATGCGGAGGTAGTCGTTCAAAATCTGGAAGAGAGGGAAGGAGTCCCACGTGTCCGGAGGCTGCTCCGAGAGGACCCTGTCCATGTCCACGGCGAACAGGGACCAGAAAATCTCCGCGTGTTCCACCAGGAGCTCCGAGAACCACGCAAACGCCTGTGAATTAAATTTTACATTCATAGATCATTAAAGATAGTTATATACTGGATTAAATACCCTTGGGACAGCCAGGAAGCCAGCGATAGCTGAGTTCCTGACTAGAGGATGCAGCGTCACTGGAACGTGGGTCAAGCATTCAACAAGGGATCAAAATATACGCGAGTCTGTTCCAACAACCTAATGATATCTAATGGTGACGCAAAGCCTTCTAGGGACTCGCTAATATTTTGTTTCGATGTGAATGTTTGCAAGTAAATAATTCTGCAACTTTTCAAGTGCTCAGTGATATATGAAATATTCTTATAATTTAGGTATTTTTGTACAATTATCGTTAATAGGCCAGAGAATTTCAATGATTAATAGCAGTGTTTTAAATCTCTTTCACAAAGGAACTTTCTAAATTCAATAAACATGAATCCAATTAGTCTCTGTTAAACATGCAATTGGTAATGTTTTGAATTTTAAAAAGAAACGTCGAAGCTGCCATTCACAGACATCCAATTGGAGTTATTCCGGAATAAGCACTTGCCAATACAAATACTCATTAACCGATGTGGCTACAACAGGCAAGCATCAGTCAGATGCATATGAATGGCCGTTATCGAATGTTCATTGAATGTGTCGAAAGCTGTGTCAAAAATTCATGATCGTAATGTTCATGGTGTCAACTGTGAACTAACAACTAATTTCAAAGTCGAAACAGATAAAACTACATATTATAAAAACAAGCATAATGTTTTAGACGCAATTCCTAAGGCTAAAGCTTAAAAATCAAGTTAATTAATTTTCTATTCTTTGCATCAAATAACAGGTGTACAAATTAATGAAATGTGAGTAGAAATAATGAGTACTGTACACGATGGTCAAATAAATTAGTTTGTTGTAAATTGAAATATACTCGTATGCTTAATTTTTGTGATATTATTGTAATATCTACAATAGTAGCTACATCTACTCGTACATAATTATGCAGTTGCTGTTGCAAAGGCTTCTATTGAGCCCCAATTTGAAATTATGCACAAAACGGGCCCCATTGGCCCTCATAAGTCGTAATGGTCATGCACTGCTGTCTCGGAGTCGTTCGTTCTAAGCGGAAGCGTGTCTCGAGGAGCGAGTGCGCTCAGAGGCTACTCCAGGTCTAATGTGATCGAGTGGATGGATCGAAACCAAGTGACAAACTCTTTAAAGTGATCGATTAGCCGAGCAATCAAGTAATATTATGAATATTTGTAGTTACATTCGGTTGACCACTAGGATCCGCTTTTGTGTTAAAAACCTGTGAAATAAAAATAAGCAAAAGTAGTAATAAGTCACGATGAGCTACAAGAGGGGGCTGGTACTGGGTTCGAGGCATTTTGATTGGTTCACTCTGCTTAAAAGGAAACAGGATGAAATTGCATTTGTGTCAATACTGTAATACCTACTGGAAATAATGTAACAAGAAACATTACAAGAGAAATTCAATTCGCAAGTATTTTTTTACTTTTATGCTATGTGCGCACGGTTTAAAACAAAAGCGTCAATGTCATTATTTTTTATGTTAAATGTATCGTGTAAAGTTTATAAAGAATTAACATTTTTGTTAAAAATAAACAAGAAATATTTAAAATGCTGTATGTCTTACCACAAATAAAAGTTGGTATGTCACAACAAAATAAATTTGAATGGGATCTTATTACAAACTGTGATTTTTTTACGTTACTTTCTATGCATAATCTTCTGAATTCGAATTCTTCTGAATTCGGGTGATAAAGAAGAAAACTTAATGGTTTTTATTTTATGTAACTGTGTCTCTGTAGTAGTTAATGTCTTTGAATAGTGACAGGAAACGACCGGTGTTAGGTGTAGATCTTTGGTCCTTTCGCAATCGTTCGACTTCACAATGTGATGTATATATTGGCTGTTAAAGGCTTGTATTAGTTAAAGAAGCAGTCAATATATATAAGAGTAATGGAAAGTACCTCGGCGTAGTTTTCCTCATTCTGCTGCAGGAGGTCGACGCAGAGCTCTGCCAAGCGGATGAGGTCTTCGAGTTTCTTTGATGGTGTCACCATAGTGTCACCACGAAGATCTTCTGTAAGTCAAATAAAAAAATTGATGAATAACTAGAAATTAGGATATAATCATAAAAAAATATTGGTAACATCATTTGCCCGATAGTTACGTTTTTTAAGCTTTTTCATCCTATAACAGATAGCAAAACGTGGATTTCGTACAAGTTACCTTTCGATCCTTATATTACCTCCACGTGTGTTAGCATGTATCTTATATGATCTCTGTTAGGGTGGCAATTGCGAAAGCTACTCGTACCTTCAATGTTGGCTTTCAGACTGAGTTGCTGATAGTTAAGCAGAGCGGCGTTCTCCAGAGCAGTCTGAATGACTTTCCTGACGTCCCCCGGCGCCACTGGCGTCACCACGTCCTTCATCAGCACTCGCTCAAGCAGCGAAAGGGTAGCCTTCCAAGGAATTACATAAAAGACAATAGAAATCTTATCTTTTATAGAACGATTAGACGTGTCTCCAAATATTAGTATGAAAGAATCCAGGAGTTGTGAAAATTATACATTACATTGTTAATTATTTTAGGTTAGAGTTTTGAATAACGGATATCGTTACTGAATTTCGTTGACTTAACAAATCCAAAACTATACAATATAATTAATGCGTGACAGATGATGAGATTGCCACTTGGGCAGTAGTTGTATTAGCTTATGCTCACCTTGAGCGCGCCCTCGGGCCTCCCGAAGGGGAAGGCGTACCGGAAGTTGGTGATCTGGTGCTCGAGCAGCGCCTTGAGCCGCTCCTTGATCTCTGCGAACTTCTCCTTCTCCTGCACCGTGATGCTGCCCACTCCGTCTGGCCTGCCAGGCAACGTCGCCGTACTGTAAATTAGTTCGCGCATGGGGCAAAATGCAGGGAATCTAGGGGCAAATTGGCTTAATGACTGCTTCTCACGAATTCAGATATCAATGCTGTTTTTGTTATATTCGATGTAGGTTTAAATCACTGCATTTGTCTACAATATTTATATAATTAAATTCAATGATTTTTTGGTAAAAATGAGTTTATAACGTTTTTGGTAAATCGTAAAGCCAACTTTATTAGGATGAGAGAAGTGGGAGTAAGCACATTAGGTCACAGAAAAGATTGAACCATCCAATAGGTTTTGTCATCTAATTATAGAAAAGCTCTCTAAACACGAAACAATCATTTTACTATAATAACAAAAAAACTTTGGTGTTATTTTTAAGTTCAAGTGAAAAGGTCAATCAGCTATCTCATTGGTGTGACTGAGGACTTTTGGAATCACCTCAAAAGAGATCATAGTCGTGACACTAAGTTTCTATACAAATGATTTTTTGGAGTGAGGATGAACATAAAATTACACAAACATGCTTCAACTAACTAATCATGCTTATTCCATACTTATGGTGCTATTTTCAAATAAAGAAAAATATTAATGTTAATGTTTTTGAGAATTACCAGGTTTCAGATAAACTCGTAAAAAAAAATTGTTACTTCTATGGTTAAACTACAACAGACATGACAATTTTGTATGAGGGCTATCAGTTATAGTGATCTTTGCAGCTGATATCATGCATAGTTTTAATAAAGACTAGGGCTAGTGCAATCAAATGTTATAATAGCTCAACACAAAATAAATAATTTGATGGTCATATAGGCCATGCTGAGTTTTTACTATATGGTAGACGTATAAAAAGTATGATAACGCCTCTTGGTTTAAGCATTAAATAACTTTAGTCGATTTTAACGACAAAATTGGATAGCTATCTATATCAACTGATTCAAATCCAACAAATGTTCAATGAACTGCATTAATTGTTCTTAGAATACATAAATGGTGATTTTGATCAAATCTCTTTCTCTCATACATTCATATACATGCTTGAAAATAATCGTTGCCTCTAGTGCAAAGCATGCCATACACAGACACAGGCTAGAGAAGCGGGCAGTGGGTGCGCTGGTACCTGTTGCCGTGCACGTGGCTGGCGCAGAAGGCGAAGGAGTAGTGCATGAGCGTGGGGTCCACGGTCTGCTCGCCGCTCTCGGCCACGTCCAGCAGGTCGGACAGGTAGCACAGGTGGCGGAAGCAGCCGCGCACGCCGTACCGCGCGCAGTACTCGTCCAGCACGAACACTTGCCCCGGAGAGAACCAACCCTTAGAAGCCAAATATTGGTCCGTTACGACAATTTAAATTTTTGGTTGCAACGTACAAAAACTGGAATATGAGTGCAATCCTGTATTCATGATTAATAACTAACGGGACCTTTTTTAACCCGACGTTAATAAATAATATATATATGTATAAATCGAGAATCTCTTAAAGCTATAATCCTGTATTATTATGATAGTTGACCATTCAAAACCCACTATATATACTATATGTGTAAACTATTACCATATTCCACTGCCTTTCAACATAATTTAATATATTGCCAAATAAGCAGGTTTCCTGGCAATATCTTTCTAAACCTTAAACAAAACACATGCACAGTTTTTATGTTAGTCTCTTTACCAGTGAGCAGTAAGGGTCCTGCAGGCGGTACTTGAGCGTGAGCGTCTGCAGGGTGGTGAACAGGTGGTGGTGGTCGAACTGGCAAGGGTCCGCCTGGATGTAGTCCTCCATGCCGTGCTTGCGGGCCTTGTCAGCGTCTGGAACACCAAATTTAGAGCTTTTTTATCCTTATGTCTTTATTTCCTGGTCAGAACATAAGATATCTCTTAGTTCTCCTTAAGCATAACTGTCATCTTATCAGGTCACAATTGAGGATTAATGAAGTGATATGACTATATGTGTTGATTAAATCCACTTTTAACCAATCGCAGCCAATCCAGATAGTGTTTTAATAGATTTAATTTAGCATAAGTGGTCTATGAAACCACATTTGAGTCCTGGCCTTAATTTTTCACTGAGACACCTATGAAGTGAGAAGAGCACTAACCGCCCATGATCTTGATGTGCGTGTCGGAGGTGGTGGGCGGCGTGGGCTTGTGGCTCTGCCCAGTGGCCCGGTACAGCGCCATCACCCACAGGTGGCACTCGTTCTCGTCGCTGACGCCCATCAGCACCGACTCCCCGTCGCGCACCGCGTTCATGAAGTACTTGGCGCCCTCCAGCTCTGCAATCGTTCAAATTCGTTGCTGCTTTAGTGGGCTAGTCCCAAATTTATATGGAATGAAATATAGTAATAATATTTTTCGTTATAGGGCTAACTTTATTTTATTAAAGGTTCTCAGATGCAAAGTCTTTTCAAAAAAGATGATGATTCGAATCGGTAGTGGTACATGATGATGTATCATGATGGGAAATCTTACCTTGGCCCACCATCAGTTGAGCTGAAAAACGAATAAAAAATACATTAATTTGTTTCCCAATAATAATAAAATTATAGACTACAGTTACTTTATTCAAAACATCATCAGTGCGGCCAGCTAGCTACTGATGAGTAATGAAGTTCAGGTTGTACGTAACGTACAAGTACAATATAAGTCTTAAACTTGGCATTTTTCTATTTTGCCTTGTACTACCTGTGTATCCCAATGAATAAGAATATGTTTATTACTCTCCGATGTATTTTTAGTCTTTTTCTGTTTATCTAATGTCTGACAGCTCACATTAGCATTCTGCTTCAGTTCTAGAACGTGGAAGGCTTACCGCTGGCCAGCTCGATGTAGTCCACGGTGAAGCCGTCCAGCTGCATCATCTCAGCAGGTTCCGCCTTCTTGTCCTTGTAGGAGCAGAGCGCGAACGTGTACTGGCTCACCTGCACCAGCACCATGTAGCGCCGCTTCCACTTGCGCCACACCTGCTTGCCTATCATGTGCAGGTATCTGCAGACAAAACGTTTAGGTTCAGTAGCTGCAAAGGACTATCAGTCATTAGGCTCGGTACCATGTGGCTAGCTGCTTACTGTTCTGCGGTTCTTGTGACCTAATAACTAGTCATTAATCACAAATATTAGTAAATTTCTTATATTTGTATGATATTAAGGAGTGTATGAGGCAAGAGAGATTTTCAAGATTGTATAAGTTTCTGTTTATCCAGTTAGAAATGTAGCGGCCAGAATACTACTGAGCCCATGATTTCAAATTTACTTTTCAGATTAGTCATTTCCTGGGTTCTCAGTGTAAGTTTGGGTTGATTACAGAGTAGTGACTCACCCGCAATGCTTCATGTTGAGGGGCTTGTCCATCCGACAGGCGATCTTTATCCTGAGGTCTTGGTCTGGAAGATTCTTCGGCACGGTCATGCGGTGCCATTCAGGCGCCTGCAAAAATTACATTCTTGTAGTTACTTTAGCGGACTAAACATATTATTGATATTAAGCTGAGATCTGGAAACAGCAACATGCATGAGTATTATCTTTTTTAACTTGTTTGCTGGCTATCGTGGTAATGTTCCACTGTCATGCTTTTAAGAAAGGTCGTTAAATTTGTTCTTTTCACTAAACAGCATACAACATGCATACACGTATCGTATTATACCTATTGGATAATAATATCTTTATACTCTATTATCTATTTTGAAGATGATAGCGGAGACATTATGCCTTCAAAGCACTGTGTACAAATAAATATAGCAAAGACATTTTTTTCCAAGTAGGCATGTGGGTAATAATACAACAGTAGAGCGAATGTACTCGTACCTTGCTGGAGAGCGGCGTGGGCCGGAGCACCACCTTGCCCAGCTCCTTGTCCTCGAGCGCCAGCACCCCGGGGTTCTCCGTGTAGAGCTTCACCTTCACGGCCGGCAGCGGCTGGTTCGTGCTGAAGTCGCCCTGCGTGTCCCACCTGCAACATGCAGTAGAGTGCAAATATATACAATGGATATGGTAATTATGCGTACAAACAGGATAATCAAATCCTAAACAATCTCGTCACTTCGAAGAGCTAAAGGCTCTTCATGACTAAATAGTTATGAACTCATCATCTTTTAATTTGAATACTGACTATCTTGTAATCTTCTACTTATAGAACTACAATAATCAATCAATTTTGGCTACATCACTGCGGGATTTCGCAGTAATCATTTTAAAATAAATTTTGCAGATGCCATGTAAAGTTTAAAGTTTCTTTGCGTTTAAGCTTTTATGCGATTTTCAATATACCAAATGGCAGCATGCGTTGTGCTTGGGCTGAACTCACATGGGCTTGGAGGCCTCGGCCTGGTCCGTCTGCAGCTTGTCGCCGCCCTCCACCTCCATGGTGCAGTAGACGATGCGGTTGGGCGCCAGCGACTTCAGCCCCTTCACCTCCATCACCACCACCTGCGCACAGAGCCTGTCAGCTACACCCAACATCAATATGGGGAACCAAGGAGAAGTTTCGATGTTTTTATTACCACTTAGTGGTCTGACTCAGTTTTAGTATTACATTGATGAAAAATTTACCTGATCAGTATATGTGTGACCTATATATGTTCGTATTTGTACACCTTATTGAATTCTACAATTCGCGTCAGGATTTGTAAGAAAAAATTTGTAGATCATTAATCTACGAAGAAGTCTTAAGAAGGTAAGGAACAGGAAGAAAATTGAAAAGCTTAAACAAAATATATGGAAAAATCAGAGTTTTTCCTGAAAAGAGAAGAGCGAGGAAGAAATGGTACAAGGATTTGAAGGAAACAGTATTCTTCAGAATCTCCGTGGTGAAAAATAACGCATGTTTTCATGTATAATCAAGTATGCAGATTCTCATAGAGCTGACCCCCAGCTCCTGGGCCTACCTCGATCTGGAAGGTGAGCACGACGTCCATCTTGGTGAGCTGCGTGTCGGCGTCCCCCTCCCCCTCCCCCGTGAGCTTGTTGGCCAGCGAGCCCTGCGACCTGAAACACAACTGCTTACTCAACCTTGGACTCGGGTCGGGCCCCGCGTTCGATCTACTGCCGCCACCACAACCGCCACCGATGCACCGCATTCAGGCAAACGATCAACAATCATATTTAATTGATCAGTTTAGATGTAGACATTTAAGTAGTATGTATGTACATCCAACGAAAGTAGATGTGATATATTTTTTTAATATTAGTAGTATTAAATAAGGACCCATAACCGATATCCAAGAATGATATAAGCAAGCCAGAAATACAAGTGTTACTAAAGCGGTTGATACATATTAGCTAATCTAATTTGCTTACAGGCGTGGGTTGTTATATACAGACATGTTTTGACTTACTAGTTGAGCTACTTCATTCATTTTCATTTTAATAAACATAATTTACATTATATTGGTACATGATCTAGTTAAAGTCAAAACACGTCGATTACAGTTTTAGCGAAGCTTATTTAGATACCAAGTTATCTAACATTAGCACTACAATGGGTTTAGGTTGCTTGTGGATAAATTTGGGACAATGTTGAAATATCTTAAGGAATAAATACAGCACAATAGAAAAATATTTCATGTACTTTACAGTTCTTATATCTATGGCTAGTTATATCCGATACAGTATTCCCAAACCCCAATTAATATCGATTTTATATACATTAGCGCTTATCTCTTTGCACTTAAAGTAAAAAAATGTGGTCAAATTAGCAGCGTGAACTAAATAGCCTTCATTCTACTTTCATTTACTGGTTGCGAAATCAAAGGCTTGCTTTAGCAGATATCAGAAAAAGCAAGGAATCCCAGTGTTTTGATTGTATAAAATTAAATAATCCCCAGATTTCTAAAAGCTAGGTAATGCTAGGCCGCTCTTAGTAACTACGGTGACAAATAGCCGAGGGGTCATGGCAGGTTCCTGCTACACTCAAGACTCGTGCACAATCCCAAGGTAATGTCAAAACGTTTACTTGTACTTCCTTCGAGGCCACACGCCGAGGGAGGAACAAACAAAACACTCTGTTAGCATTGGTTGGACAATAAAGTAACGACCACGATCCTCAAATGGCTCACAAGGATCTAGGGCTCATCTTACAGTCACGTTTTTAAATAAAAGATTCTCTAAATTAGTATAGGGTAGGATTATAATTAACTACCCTTGTGCCGACACTGCCATACTTTTTTGAAGTTTTCAGGATAGGAAAACTTAAATAAAACATTCTTAAGCATTATGTTCAACACAATCGAAATACATACATCGTTTGACATGGTCGTATGC
Organism: Leucoptera coffeella; assembly: GCA_030578115.1. NCBI lineage: Eukaryota > Metazoa > Arthropoda > Insecta > Lepidoptera > Lyonetiidae > Leucoptera > Leucoptera coffeella. The sequence goes on from JAMBLF010001340.1 coordinate 97,803, forward strand.
TAAGGTGATCATACAGATTTTTTATACAGAGAAACAGTTTATTTACGCTAGGTATATCTTTGACGCCTTGTGCACTGACCTGTGATTATACCGCTTGATTTTGTGGAGGCCGTATTTGGAGTCCGCTCCTCCCTTGGAGACGGGCAGAGACTCCAAGTTGGCCATCAGCAGGTTGATGGAGGACTTCATCTCCTCTATGTAGAGGGACTCCATCTCTTTCAACACGAACTTCGGCATCAGCTTTCGGTTCTGGCGACACAGAGAAAGAAATTACTATAAAGCCAAAAGTATAACATAGGAATGTGATAGTTGAAACTAGAACCCTGATTTGGTATAATAAACATGCAAAATTGTCATGGATATGATTGAAGTCGATATCTGAAATATTTTCAAATATGTTTTAATACCAACCCGTTCCATCTCATTCACTTTCTGCATTCTCCCGTCGAGCTCTCTCCTGATCGCCGCCGCTTGCTCATCCGCCGAATCCAGCTGAAAAACGCAATTACTAACATCAGTATCATTTTATTTATTTAAAGTCGTATCTCCTCAATTATTATAAGCACAAGTAATGTTATGTGATGTTATGATTTTTAAATGTTGTGAACTGTTTTCGAACTCTAAAAATCGACCCTCATCCTAAATGCTAATTTTTAGGATTAAGGTCAGCGGTGGGGGTGCCACATGATTACCAGGAGCGCGTTGAAGAGCAGCTGGTGCTCGAACTTCTTGACGCCCAGGATCTGCTGGAACATGTCGTAGAGCTGCTCCTTGCTGAGGATGCACTCGGCGTTGAGGCTCTGCTGCTGCGCGCGCGACGGCCGCTTCGCCTCGTCGTCGCCCGGGATGCCTGTCAACGGGAACAGATAGCAATGTACTATATACACACATAGGGAAACCCTTTTAAGATCAAGAAGCTGGACATCGACAGACATCTATGTGTTTATTAGTGTTTCAACGCCCAGGTAGTCAAATATAGATATAAGTTTGATGACCGTTGCCCATCTAGAGAGATATTTCTTCGACATTAAGGCGAAAGACATACCGCCATTTCTACATCATATGAATAGGCTTAGTTTCAAAGAACTTTTCCCTAACTGGCACCCAACTCGACTGTCACTCAGTTGCAGACCCCATCGTAAGCCTTACTTCAACCTGACTACTATCCCACCCATTTACGAATATATATGTTTCATGAATCTGCTCCTATCCATTCCCATAAGATGGATAGTTTCCAAGTGTCATGAAGAACGGTTGAAGCGAAAGTGGTTATAGTGTATCAGCTACAATTGTAGTATGAGACTACTGGATACAACTCACAAAGTATACAGGCGGCGCCTCTCGTGTAAGCGTATTTAAATTGCGAGGTGTTATTGTAATGTCGAACTGTATACTTGTGATGAAAAAGTATATTAATTAAATTAATAAATAACTACATTAATTGAATAGTAAAACCACAACGAAATACCATATTAAAGAAAATGAAATTTTCACTGTTGTCACTTACCTTTTAGCATTTATTAAAACAAACAGATATAACATACTTCATCCCATGCAAATGTGTCAAATTAGAAGACCTGGTCTCAAAATAACAAGTATGTGCAATGAAAAAGTAAAATAAGCTAAAGGAAATAACGTAAAAAGCTAGATAAATAAAAAAAAATTTGTTACGTTATGCATATATGATAAAGATTTCACATATTTGTTAGTGGGATGTTACATGCATATGATATTCGCATTAAAACACTACGTAAAGTGGAAATGCATGTAGGTACTCCTCGAGCAGAGTGCGGAGGTCACGTGCAGCTCATTTGTCATGTAGTGCAGTATAATGGACCCACTAAACGCCCATTTAGAGGAGAAAGGATTTTCTCACGCTCTCTGAGCGATATTTACATTATGTTAAGAAAAACTATTTTACTAAGAATCCTGGACCCGGTGCATTTAAAAGATTTTATGATGACGCTTCTGATGTTAGTACTATTTACATTGTTTCGTTTTACTTTTATTTTAAACTAAAAAGAATCTAAAGACAGAGTTTTGAATTTAATGAAAGTTTTATAAAATTGTAGAAAAAATCTAAGCGCAATACATATATTTTAAAAGCTAAGCGATATATTGAAAGCAATAAGTGTTTAACTATAAAGTTGTGTCGCTATTTGTATTAAAATATTAACTTGTATGTCGGTGGTACCTGTTATTCCTGTGAGAGTTGTGTCAGAGACATGTGATGGGAGACAGGGACAGAAAGACAGTAGAGTGAGACGCAAGCACAACATCCAAAGGTTATACACATTCGTAGAGGCATTCAATGAGCTTCTGAATATCAATATACTTAATTCATTACATCCAGGTTGTAACCAGGTATAGTTAGTTTGAAAAGAAGCTGAAGCTACATCATTCAATGCCCCTAAATAAGCATACAAACATACACACAAATGTAACAACAACATTTTCAACATTGATGATCATCGATTTGGTATAGCGATGAATGTATAGGTAGGTACTGAAATTTATGACAGTCACAAAACAACCATATGATATTCGTCAATATTTGTAGTATAGAATAGTATTTTGCCTTTTCCGGAATATCTAAGATATTTCAGCATATACACACTGTTTGCAGTTTTTACAGATTACTCATACATTTTGCAATGACGACTGTTAACACAAAATCAATGGTCAGTGAGGACATTTCCAAGCAGCAGTCAACACACGTGGCACAACAACCATGCTGGTTATCCTCGGACGGAAGTTGTAGTGAAGGCAGATACACAAGACTTTTGTCACTTTGTCAAGGAATTCAATCATTTATCCTGCCAGGCAGATTATAAAATCTATCATTTATTATGCAAAATAGATTTCTGTTCTTGTATACTCCATATTAAATAATATTTAAACAGCTTTGGCTAGTAAACTTTTATCTAATTTCTTTTGGTCTGTAACATTATTACAACAAAATATCCTAGCTTATCGTTAGAGTTACTACTAAAATTCGAGTATTTTTTCTTTGTGTATATATCTTTCTCCACTACATTTCGGTTACATATAGCTTATAAGTACGATTGGATGCCACGTTAGTAGTTCGCTGTTTTCTTACCCGTTCCTTTCATGATGCAGTCGAATTTGGCAATCCACGATGTTATCACAGTTTCTTTGCTAAGTCCATCAATTTCGGGTAGCGACCTGGTAAAAGAATACACATTAAATCTATCAAGTACATATTTTTATGGATGTCAAAACAGTATGAAATCATTGCATACTTTTCTTGTTAGGAAGCGACAACGAGAATACGTAATACAGACAATCAACTGTCACAAATGTGTTTGCGATTGTTATACTTAAGGTGACCAAATACATATTATTCCCTTTGGAAAATCTTATTGCAGATATTAGGAAACAATCCTAAGCAGAACCTAAGTGTCTTGCAAACTAACTAATTCCAGAGAATTTTATTTCGTTTAATGGCTCTCTACTCAAATCCATCTCGACACGTGGCCTACCAAGTGCGTTCACCACCACCCACCTGACGCGCTTCTCCACATTCATCCTGAACACCTCCCGGAAGTCGTGATGCGAGCAGGCGCCAGACTTCACCATCATCACCACTCTCTCGGACTTGAGGAACACGTCGTAGTAGGACTGCACCGCGTTCTGGAACGCTTCGTCCGCCAGGATCTGCGTCTCGCCTTTCAGGAACGCCTGGAAACGATTCTTCACTATTACTTACATACATATGCCAGTCCTTACTACTTTAGGATATGTGAATAATGCTAACTGGCTGTATATCATGGGAGTTGAATATGAGATTTAGGTTAAATAGTTACATAAATTGCTTAATATGATAATACTGAAGTTCTTACGTAAAAATATCACCGCTATAATCCCAGTTTTCACAAGTCAGCACCTAAGTTGACAAGGTGGAAAGTTATGCCATGCATAAATCGACTAATACCTATTTAGAAAAATAGTCAGGTATCCTCTCATGTTTTTTCTTACCATAGGGCAGATGTGTTTCGAAACCAAGACATACAAAGGCGAAACACATTGGCAGGACAGATAACAAAAGAATTATTTGATCAGAGCAGGAGTAGATAGTAAGCAGCACACCTGGAACCTGGCCAGGATGGTCTCCAGCTGGTGCGAGGTGATCTTGGTGTGGCGGCGCGTCATGTCGGTGGGCTGCTTGGCGTTGAAGGGGTGCGCGATGCAGCGCGACACGAACACGTACAGCTGCAGCCGCCGCTTCTTATCTTCCTCGAGCTTCTCTATCTTCTCCTGCAACAGCTGTGGGAATGTGGCTCTGTAGTACTGGTTGATTATTTATGTACTACGCTCATACAACTTTTAGCGTTTTGCTACTTCTCTAAGAATGCAGGGATTATTTTTATAAATAAATAAATACACAATATTATTTTGTCTACTATGGCAAGGCGGGAAGACGACCTGCGTAGGTTGGGCGGCATCGAAGGGATGCGAACGGCCACTGACAGGGAGAAGTGGCGTCATTTGGGGGAAGCCTATGTCCAACAGTGGATTGATACAGGCTGATGATGATGATGTGGTCTACTAATACATATCAAAAGGTATGTCACCTGCTGATTAGACCTTAATCAGCATGTATCAGCTGCTAACTAGCCGAATCTCCCAACGTTTACCAATATTGTAAGTAAGGCATTTTTCGAACATATTTGGTCGATATGGCACATCTAATATCCATCTTTCCTCTTTATCAGAAGGCTAGATGGTTCAGTTGCTTATTCCACATATGTGTATGAATACCAGTGACGAACACTCACAGTAGGTAACCCCTCGTAGAACCTACTAACATCACCACTAGGAAGTTTGATAGTAAATTGTCTACTAGCTTAGCCACTTGGGTTCAACGTAGGTAAATCTCCCCAGCTGAGCAATGGCATATGCCATAAGGGGCGGTGGCTCACCTGGGGGTCCTGGTCCTTGTCGGAGTGCGAGGCGGCGCTGGGGCTGGGCGAGGGCGCCGGAGCCTCCCCACTGCTGGCGCTGCCCGTGGAGGTCCTGCGGATGAACGCCCTGCGCGGGTCACACGCGGCTCAGTCAGATGATGCAAGCTTCGTGAGGATGCCACTTACGGGGTGATACTACATGGTTCTTTCCGACATGTCGTTACAATGGGATGGATTATGGTCTCTAAGAAAGTTACGTCTACTCCAAAAAGGGATTAAGTGTGATATTAGTGATAGAATAATGATCTAGTATGTAGCTATAATCGGTATGTGTGTATGAATGTCAGTGAAAGAAATGGTTTGCCACAAAGCATTTGATTAAAATATGGAGTAAGCAGTTGATGACTTCTGGACATATTTCCTATACAATGGCCTCGACATTCTTGGGCACAGCGGATGGCTGTCGATCACGCAAGTTAACCAACGGTAGCCGTTATCTAAAATGTCTGAATGTCAATCCAGATTTTCAGTTGCCGTGAGTTTTGAGAAAAATATCGTGAGCCCCCTGAGTGACAGATTCACCGTTGACTACAATTACATTAAGACCATTAGTGGTCACTGGAGTCTGACTATTCCACCAGCACCAGAGGTGGTGAGCTGTGCGTGGCGCGGGGTACTCACGTGTGCGGCGGGGGGGCGAGGGCGGCCTCCCTCTGCCGGGTGGCGGGGTGCAGCGGGGCGGCCAGCGGAGCCGACACCAGCGGACTCGGACCTACACATCAACATTAGATTACAAAGTGACAATTACTATCTATTATATATTACATATTTGGGAAGACGACCTGCGCAGGTTGGCCGGCATCGAATGGATGCGAACGGCCACTGACAGGGAGAAGTGGCGTCATTTGGGGGAGGCCTATGTCCAACAGTGGATTGATACAGGCTGATGATGATGATGATGACATATTTACAGACCTACAACCATGTAGGAAGTCATTTCAGATCCTCAGGAACTATTATTTTGGCAGGCTCTGATGTCACCCAAAATATGTACAAAGACGTAAATAAAGGGTAACACGTTTAGGAACATTTTGACAAGATTTTTTCCTTGGCTATCCCATTTTTCTTTGATTAGTATAAGATGCGACTAGAAAGGTACAATTTGATACTCTTTTACGGCTCGTAATAAGAAGCAACTACGATACTAGGAGAACATCTTGCATCAGCTAATTGACCAGAAACTACTATTACAAATTTGCGTCACCTCAACATAGTTTAACATTAACATTATGTCACTGTTACTATATCCAACCCAAAAGCGGAGGAAGCAGGTGCGAGTTCAATTACCTGTGAGTCCGACGGTGGAGCCCCGAGGCAGGTCTGGCTTGCCGCGGATGGAGGGCCTGGCGGAGGCCAGCCCGGCGCCCGGACCGCCCACTGCAAACAAATAATCACTCATTTCAATATATATTTAAGTTTCTTAAGTCAGATGTACGTAGCATGAAGAACAGAAGAGCGTATAAGAAAGATTGAATGTACGTGAGTGCGATATATTGTTCTTAAGCTGGAGAAGAGACAGATGATTCATAATCGTTCAAGGTGACGATTAGTAGCCTCTGCTTATCCCGATCGGGAAAGAGAGCCGTAGAGCGGGATAGGCAGTGATCACGGATCCATACTTTTCCTGATCCTTCAAAGCATTTTCGCTCCATTTACATCCATAAACTTCTTCTAACATACGTGTGTGTGTTAGTTACATTTAGGTTGACGACCTCAGCAGCTTTCCTTTATCACATTGTTGTCAATTCTATACATCAATGTCACTTCTACCATTGTTCTCAATGATCACAATTATATACCATTTCTCTGCTTTTAAGCTTCTTCTGTCATACAGAACTCTCTCGTCTCGTCTAAAACTTTACAACTTGTTTAAACTATGGTGCTGACGATCTAATGAAGAGTAATAATTATAATATTTTCGTTCATAAAAGAGTTAACATGAGCACATTGCCTTAATGCCATCATTAGGTTACCGAGATAACCCGTAACGATGATAGCAGGCTTAACACCATTGGCCACAGTGTTAATAAGAGTGGACTTTGAGTGACAAAAGGGAGGAAGTAGTGGATGCGTCACCTGGTAGCTTGGAGGGTTGCTTCTTGTGGTCGTCATCGCTGTCCTCCTCCGAGGAGCTAGGGTCGATCATTTTGCTGCTTCTGCAAACAAAACATTAAGGCGTAATGTGAGGTGTAAGGTGTAACATAATAAATTAACACAAAAGTGTATTAACAATACTTTATAAAACCTTTTCAGGTGAAACTTTTCAAATATAATACAGCACCTGTCAACCTTATAATGAGCATAAGGACTGTGGTGTTATATGGTTCTGATATGAAATATTAGTGATATAGTGCTGGTCCGTCAATCAATAGACTGAATATAAATTTGTATTATATACCAGTTACTTCTTATCAGTGGCAAAGCTCGAGCTACTAAAATTTTTTTTACATCTGGTATTTTGCGCAACAGGCTAGCTACCAGTATCGATATTTCTAAACATATTAAAATTATTCCATGTCTTTAACAACAGTTAAAGATTCAGTTTGTTTGTTTAATAATCCCTTTGTTTAAGGCTGTAGGCGTGTGCGTTGACCGCGTATTGACAATGAGTCAATAAACATATGAAAATCAATGTTGGTGCAGGCAGCGCGATCACTAATTCATAGGGATGACGTCACGTGGGCACTCGAGTTGCATGCCATGCCTCACGTGATCGGAGCCTTGCTGAGATCCTATCGGAGCTATTGTAACCTACTCTAACTGTAAAGGAACGCTTAACCTCATACATTAGGTATACCTATAATTTATTCATACTCCGAGACTGCTAAATGCTTTATAACATACATACATACACATCACGCTTGATTCCCTTTAGAGGGTTGGGCAGAGATCACGGATCCCCATTTGTCCCGATCCTGACAGACCACTTTCGCTTCATTGACATTCATACATCTTCTCATGCACTCTCGGCGGTTATAAGTACTCCTAACGTCACATTTTTTCAATATAGCGTCTATCTGACTGCTTAAATTGATTAAGTAAGTTTTATAAGTGTATATTATCATTATTTTTTCTTACAAACGTATACATTTAGGGGTGCTAACATAAGGGCAACGTTGTGCAAATGCAATAAACCTAGTTGAGTTAACAGACAATAACATCCATGACATATGCTCCCCAGTTCAGTAATTATAGTAAGCATAATTGGGTGTATATCTGTTACTGTAAATAAGCCCGTTCAACATTATTATAATATCTTTATCATTGTACGCCGGTTTTAATTGCAGCTTAAAATACATTGAATAGGGTAACCATGTGAACGCTAATTATAATGTACCGGGTTCGATTCCCGATAGAGGCAGAGTTAATAACTACACTTTTCTTCTGCTGTACAGTCGGGTCGTTGATTATATGTACTATAAAAGTATTTATAATAAGTATTCATTTCTTAAATGTACATAAGTTGACGAATACCCTAAACACAAGTCTTAAATGAATTCACCAATGAGTTAGTTCAATTGGTGTAATAGTATCCTAAATATTATTATTGACCACTTGTCATATTGAATGCTGACAAGTGGCTTCGATTTTCTCATAAATTTCGGTACTTTCCTAAAATAGACACGTAGGTATACCTCTATTCCCCACAAACGATAACTGTCCTGAATTATTTGTATGCATATGTAATACTAAACATCTTGGCTTATCGTATACTTTATTCTTCGTACTAAAGCGATTAATGACTATCGTTGCCTTTCGTATAGTCTCGACCTTTACAGCCCTTCTTGACGCCTACTTTTATAGTTCGTTTATTTGTACGTCATGTGTGTAACAAGGGTGACCCCTACGTAACTGACCTTCAATTTCGTCCATACAGTACATACATACAAACGTACATACATATACGTTACGAACCAAACTCTTGTGGGGTTGTTAGATGTTCGCGTGATCTTTATTGTTACGATGTATTATATTTTGGCCTACT
>JAMBLF010001341.1:0-110870 GCA_030578115.1 Leucoptera coffeella
GTTGTAACATTTTTTAATACCTTTGAATTAAATTTATATTTAAACAGCTCCCTTAACTCTTAGCCCTTTCTAATGTATTTGATGCAGAAGTCTAGATTCCGGGTTGAATCTCCCTAGAACGTGCCTAAGTGAAAAGGGCCGATTGAAACCGCGTAATAGAACAGAAGGTATCCTCATCAGCTTTATTAACTGACCGCAGACCGGGGTTCGATTCTCGGACCGAACAGAGAAAAGTATTTATTAAGGTTAAGTATTTATTTATTTAAATTGTTTGCGTAATTCTTCGTGTAATGGATACTAAGGTCACATTATACATACGAAAATAGTTATACACTAGTAGTGTCAAAAAAAAATAAAGTAAGTTATCGAATGATTGCCCCTCATAGTAAATAAAATGAGTTTAAAAACGACAGTGTATAGGTGTCTTAATACCACATGCTAATTTATATTTAACTATTCTGAGAAATTAATAAAATGTAAACAATAGATTGCTAGGTTATTAGTAGTGACTAGACATATGTGTGTGTATCTATCAATTATTCCTATAGTAAAGACCGATTTAATTAAAAGCTAGATATGTATGTATATTTTAGCTTATCATTCATGATATTTTATAATTTTAATTACATGTAGAATCCTTAGAATTAAAATTATATGAAACGTTTCAGGTATTGCTTATTTTACACACGAAGTTTTTTTTCGCCTTTTCAGCTATCCTTAACTTATGTACCCTTTTACCGACTAGAACTATGTATAAAGATGGTACCTATATAACTAACGGTATTCTTAAGGAGAATCGAATCCTTAGGGCATTTGATTGCTTGGTGAGTAGCGATACAGTACTACCTTTGTGTTTCCTCATACTCATAACTTGATAGTACTTAGCTTTGTAACTATGGAGTTAATACTTTCGTCATACGTCGTATTATGTACCTACATCGTTCATATGCCGTGTTTACAATAGTTGTAAGGAGTCGATACCAATAAAAGTTCAAGTAAACCAAGAAATAAAAAGAAAGTAGAGGTTAGCTATTATTTTTTATAAACCAAAATGTAATTTAAAATTTCGGAAACAGTAAATAAATAGGTAGTACTTTGAATAAGTTATTTACTAAGAAAAATCAACTCATCATCATCATCAGCCTGTATCAATTCAGTGTTGGACATATGCCTCTTCCAAATGAAATGAAATGCTTTTTATTCAATATGAGGATTATAAAATCACTTATTGAAAGTCAAAAAAAAAACATTTCCTCCGGAAAAGTTGTCATTACAATTAGTAAAAATATTAAATAAATCTAATTATGAAATAAAAATATTAATAAATAAATGAAAATCTAATTATGAATATTTTGAGAAATCGGACATGAAGTGCCGATTATGATATTTTAATATTTATAGAAAATTATTTCGTTATTTAGAAAATACTTCTTAGGAAAAGATGTTTTGGTTTGTGTTTAGTATTTATACTGTATACCTACAAGTGGTTTATTTTTTGGATCTCCTGTTAAGAGACTTTTTCAATTAATTTGTATTCACATTGACGTCATGTTAAATTGACCGACAAATTCATCACCCACTTGCTGTCACTGTCACCAATTAAAAATAATTGAAATCAAAGATAACTTCGTTTAAGCCACCTAAAATTGGACAGTGGGTAATCTTTTTTAAATTAATTTACAGTCGAGTACCAATTAGTACTGATAAAACTATAATTGACAGCAGAGTAGGTGTCAATACTATCTCAATTATTAATTCAATCCAATTGAATGGTATGTTATTTGTTTATATTCTTCGTATCTATGAATCTCCAAAGGAAGTAACAGAAACTCGAAGCTTTTAGATACTTTATAGTTGTAAGGATGGGCATTAAAAACGTATTTATTATTTATTTATTACTGACCTTCCTCTACCTTTTAGTTACAGGACTAAATAATTGTGGACCCTCAGAGAAAAAAACACAAGTAAACCTTATGGGACTCAATTCAAAACACAATTCATCACTCCATTGTACCATCCGCAGACTAATGAAGTCGATCTCCAATTTTATATCATTCGGCAGAAACCCATAAATATTCCCAAGTCACAACGCTAAATAAAAAAATGATTTGTCAAATTTGTGCCATATGTCAGTCGCACAAAAGCGAAGATTGCCGCGCATTCGTTAGAGTACCCGCCACATAAGGTGGCAGTTGGAGGCGTCGCCACAGTCGCGTAATCCAGTGTTGCCAGTAAACACGCCAAAACTAGCACTCACTGTGCCATACGGCTCGATACATTATATTGAGGTTTCATTTGTAACGATCTTTGGTTGCAGAGCTATAAACTCAAATAAAACAAATTAATATACCAAAGTCAAAAGTCAAAATATTTTTATTCAAAATAAGCTCTCTTTGAAAGTTATTTTATGATCTAAGTACAAATTAAAAAAACTATATATTGACAAAAGGAATATATATGAGTGAAGTGGAAGGGCGGTTACGTAGGGGCCGGCCTAATATGACATATATGTAACAGTCAGATAGACGCTATATTTGAAAAAAGGTGACGTTAGGAGTACCTATAACCGCCGAGAGTGTATTAGAGAATGTATGAATGTCAATGAAGCGAAAGTGGTCTGTCAGGATCGGGACAAATGGGGATCCGTGATCTCTGCCTACCCCTCTACAGGGAATCAGGCGTGATGTGTATGTATGTATGTAAAAAAACTATTTCAAACATGGCACTGAGCATTGTCTTTACATATTTTTACCGAGGTTAGTTCACCAACCATTTCGGCTGCTCAAGATGCCACGTCATGAAGACCACGACCGCTCTGATAAGAGCGTAACGATTGAGAAGAAGAAGTTCAGCGGAGACCCTTGGAGAAGAACTAACAAGAAACTCCAGAAATCAATTTATTATAATCACCCTTAACAAACATAAAAATTACAAAGAGTGGGCAAAAAACACAACGCTGGTAATACTAAATTTACCTTTCATACAAAATAACACGCAATGGCGGAAACGTCAAATTTAGTTCCCAAGTTTGGCTACTGCCACCTTATGTGGCGGGTACTCTACGTCAAATCTCGAGCACAAGTGTCATAAGTCAAAATCGGTCAGTTTTGGGCTACACTTTTTTCGAGGCTACAGTTTCTTTGTCGGTTTATTTATTGGGACCAAATGACACAACAGGTGACGATGGTTTTGTCGTATCCAGTTTTTTCCCCGAATGAATTGTTACATTTTATTGCGTGATCCTATTCCACTATCATGCGATTCCTGCTGGATAGCCCGACTAATAAGGCAGCGTTTTAATTTGTAACGCAGATGTTTGATACGTCAACGTCTTTGTTATTTTGGACATTTGCGGTCGTCACAAATTACGCAGCAGGGGGCAGCTAGCCATTTCTTTTCGCAGTTTCGATTTTAATTAACTTGCTCACATAATCATATTCTTATTTATGGTTTGCGTTTTTGTTTGCGAGGAGTAAATATAAAAAATCTTACGAACTCAAAGGAAAATACATAGTACTTTCCTACTAATGGTCATAACTAATGCTTAAAATTATCCTAATATTAGTATTTTATTAGAATTACTAGTTTTCTTTCTATTTACATACATACACATTATGACTATTTCTATACAGAGGACAAGCAGATATCACGAACAAACGGATCCACATTTTTCGGGGCATAGGTCCGGAAAACCCGATAGAAAAATAAAGATCCGTCAAATTTGACCTCTGCTACCAAAACTCATCCGTAATACGAAAAAAAAAACAAAAAAAACACTCCATCAACCAAACGACACAGAACCATAAACAACACCACTTATCATACGTCACGACCATAAACAAACTAAAAGCAAATAACAACAATTATTTTAAAACTACTCAATCAGAACTAAGTATTTGAATCTCGAACATTACGCTCCGTTTTTGTTTCATGAAACGGAACGCAAGGTCACGAGCTCGTTTCCCTCCCAAATGATGATAAATTATACACAAATCATTCGCGTTACAAGTACAATTACTTACCGCATACAAGGACCTGTATTAGTGCTTCGCTTCATTATAGCGTGATGTGTACAATCTTAATTGGATCGGCTGTATCGCCTAGTTCCATTGCTATTGGCTAGCTTACTTTTTTTATTTAGTATCTGATAGGTAACGTTTCAACACGAGGTATTGTACGGTATTTATTCTTTAGCGATGCTGTGCTCTGAGATTTCATAAAAAATCATGCTTAATTTGAGAATAATGTTTATTAAGATTTTATTTCTATTAAAAAATATACAACTTCCTTATAATGACTAAGATATAAGTAATGTTTACTATTACTTAATTTATTAGATTCATAAACTGTACGTATTAGATAGAAACTGGTGTACAGGGATCGGGAATATTTATAAGCAGCTATACCTACCTAAGTATCTCAAGAAAATGGCGTGACGTGTATATACAACATAACAAACTTATGTTAATAAACTGTAACAACTAACATAAATAATTGTATCAAATGCACATATAATATCCAGAAACTGAGCAACCGTTCACACAAATTATTCACCACTGAAGCGTTAAACTCAAGATAAGCGACAAAAAGCAACAATCGCTTTTCGCGGCCAGTATATCCCATTGCACGTAATTTCACGCTAAACCCATTCCTGGGTGGTCAAAGTCTTGAGTTGCAACAAAAAAGACACAATAACATCGTAAATGGAAGTTGGGAAAATGTCACTTGTACCTTTTGTCAGGTTGTTATTCGGTGGCGCTATGCTATTGTAGCGGGCATTGTCATTGAAAGTCACTAACTCCGAAGTGAAAAAAAGTGACTTTGGATTACAAGGTGGTTTTTAAAATGGTGACAAGTGACAAAGATATGCGGCGACTTCAAAGGGATGAATGCGAAGACATATTGGAGCGTATAATGGTATTAAATAGCTTTTAAAGCTTACTGGTTCTGAGCTTAATTGGTAAATTGGTTCAAGGTTGGTTGTGCCTACCTGAATTTAAGTAATTAATGCAATTTAGTTTTTAGTATTATCTAATTTAATAATATTTGGGTAACAATTCGGTCTGTAATTTAGAATAAGAGTTCAATGAAAGTAGAATACCTATCTAGTTAAATAATGAATCCCTACAGCAATTAGTCGTATTTTGTCATATTGCTGAAATGCCCAAACTAATGTCTACTCGATCCCCAGACTAACCACTGTATTCTCTACTATGAAGCTACAAAATACTATTTAAAACATATTCAAAACCGAAAGCAACAACCCAGTACTTTTTTTACTTTATTTTTTTGTAGCATCTACTGAAACTGTAAGAACCTACAATATAATAATATATTTAAAAGACTACTTTTCTAGTCTACTGCTTTTCACAATTAATCTAAAGAGTATTTAAAAAGGAGTTTTGTTACAAATCCTCATCACCTACACCTAATAAATAAGCATCAACTGTAGTATACCTACCTATACTATACCTATGCTTTACATTTAAACAGCTGAAAAACCCAGTCAGATGCCATAGAGCGCTGACTCCGCAATGAGCCCCAAAAGCTTCGACGGTGACACGTCTTCCACCCCAAGCATAGCCTGTCCCTCTCACTCTCGCCCAGCGACATCAAACGACACGACCTCTGCGCATCCATACAGCTTAAACCACCTCTTTTTGCAGGCGAATATCGTCTTTATAACTGTGACGATAAGGCCTCTGCTCTGAATTGTGCGACACATTAGAGGACATTTGCAATTCAGTTGCGAAACGACGTATTTCAAACGTGGAATGAAAGGAATTTGTATCGTGTGTTTAAGAGTTAAGGTTGAGTTTGGATTGCAGTTGCTTGGGGTGGTATAGAGACAGTTTTCAAATGTCACGCTGTAGTGTCATCTCTTTTCGTTGGAGCCTGTCCTGTCGCAGGCTACTCCTTGCCATCCTTCGGTTTGTCTCCCGGCCGATCTTTTATCCCGCTCTCGTTCGCAGCCCAGTGTCCGGCGGCGTTACGGCGAGACGGTCGTGTTGACGTGATCGGTGCGATTCGAGAATTCGATACATTAACTGTATCGTATATGTAGTATATCGATACTTGAGTCAGGACTCTCTAAATAGATCTGATGGATTGTGGAATGAACAGTGAGGTGACGATAGCAGTGATTTCGGTTTTGGTTCAATGAGAAGTTTTAAGGCGCATTCATGATTCAGGTAGATATTTTTGTACGTAACTATTTATTTGACTTAGCATATACATAGATATATAAAGTGGATATACATAGATTTATTTACTTGTGTTATATTTAAGATAGTCCGTCGTTCCTTAGAGAATAATAATAAATAAGCTGTTTCCAATCAAAACAAACAAATGAAAAATTTATTTCTCTACTCGATTTATTTTATATTTTTTATGCATGTTGTGTTTTCAAAACTATAAAAGTTTTGAACATGAATATTTAGTAAATATTTAATATATTTTAAAACATACATTAAATGGATTTTTCGCAACTGGAAAAGGTTTTCGCAAAAATTGTGTAGCGTGATCACTGCGTATTCTTTTAAAATAAAACTAATATTTTATACCTGTATAGCATATGGCATAGAGCTATTATTATTAGTATTTAAACATAGTAGTATTATTTACTTTTCTCGTTTAAATTTACGGCAATATTTGCAGTCCTTGACATCGGCGTTATATTATTTGAATCGAATATCTACTGACTCTATTAAAAAAAATCGGTAACTTAATTTTACTTTTCAATTCTATTGCTAAAGTTTTACTTATGTGAATTATTTCAAACATTTTCTTATAATCGCGATTGCTTGGTCGAACTCTGCGAAATACATATATGTCCGTTAAAAAGAGTAACAATATTTGATGAGAACCTACAATGAAATTGCTCAAAATATGCGTGATATAAAAAATTATATCTCATATAATCCTCCTTGATAAAATAAATGAAATATGGAATACATATATACATATATATATATATATATATATATATATACATACATATGCTATTATTATTACCAACGTACACATCCGAATAGGTACCCCAAACTTACTACTCTTAAGTTGACATAACTAATTGTTGATACTCTTCTTTAACAAATTTACAAATATTTATTTATTTATTTTACTATCCGTCCACCCAAATTCTAGCGAATATAAAATAAGTGATGTTGTTTATTTTTTATACTGATTCATCGTCCCAATACAACCTAAATATGCTGCTGTGCGATGCTTGTTGTTTATTGTATAAATTAATTTCTACATAAATGTATCTTGGTCATAAAAGGCGTCTAAACTACTACTTTATAACAAGAAGTTTTAAAATTTAGGCACACAATTATTTAATAGAATTTCATTCACCAAGTTATTGAAGGTGTAATTTTTCAATAAAGTTTAATATAAGTAAGTAAATGAAGAGTTGTTACATAAATAAAATACATAAAATTTCACCCATTTCATAAGTAAAGAATATCAATAAATGTCAATTTTCTTTTCGGTGGTGAAACATACACAAATACATATTATGGAGATAGCATAGTTCACAGAATTATAGTATAATTAATAACTTTTCGGGGCAGGTGAACCTAATGTACACAATAAAAAAATAGTTTATTGTTAAGTTGATAAATTGGGTAACTAACAGATATCACGCTACAAATGGTACGCTGAACAAATTTGTGTACAACAAAATATGTATATAGCCTAAGAAACGATTCCGTGTGCTTTAACAAATCTCTATAACAGAGTACCTACATACCACATCTTTATAATAATTATATGTATCGGTGAAATCATTTCACCACGTGACATTAATCAAACTCGATTTTCCCATGTGTGAGGGACCCCTAAAACCGTAGGTACTCGCTTTAAAGTATCGATTTAATGTTATGTAATCTTCACATCGAATATTGACTAATGAATTGTCAATCAAATATTTTGGCTTCGTACGTAGGCGTATGCTGTAGGCGGTATTTTAATAAACTTTTATCTTAGAGATTATATGACATCGATACGGTGTATCGAATAATAATGCACTGTCATTAGTCAACTTTGAGATTGACGTGTTACAAAATGGTACCCACTCTTTACTGAAAGATACCTACGTGGTTTAATGATTGTACTTTACTGGGACATTAAGTAAAAAGAGAGGTAGGAATGTATTACTAGTTTTACTTACTTTATGATTTGTTATAAAAGATAAATAAAAAGTAAATGTACGCATATACGCATGCCGTTTCTTTATTAAAATTCTTTGTATGTCATATAACTTTACATAAATAACTTATAATATAGATACATATTATTCCATATATTAATGACTAAAAAAACGAATCACCTACTTACTACTAGTTATGAAAATACATTTAAATTAACCACGGTGGTCTTTTAATCTTTAACAACCACAACATTCGTGAAGCTTATGTATAAGAAACCAGAAGATTTTTCACTTTTAGTAAGAACTCTAAAAACCATAGAAACAGTCTTAAACTAGTCAAGAAAAAAGATTTACATTTACCCCGCCCCGCCTTTTACCTTTCGTGCAACATGAAGTACTACCTAATATTTAGTAATAAAATGTAGTAGTAGTCAGTATAGTAGTAGAAGTATTCCTCATATAACCCAGTATATCATACCCAATAATCGCCTATCCGCACTTACCTGAGGTAGGCACATATTGACAAAGCCTCTTAGCACTCGTGATTCAATAGCTAAGTCAA
This sequence comes from Leucoptera coffeella, assembly GCA_030578115.1. Lineage (NCBI taxonomy): Eukaryota > Metazoa > Arthropoda > Insecta > Lepidoptera > Lyonetiidae > Leucoptera > Leucoptera coffeella. The sequence goes on from JAMBLF010001341.1 coordinate 8,715, forward strand.
ACCTTACAACACTTTACACATACACAACTCTGAATAGCAAGCCGAATTTGGTATTGGGCGATGGGCTAGTAACCTGTCACTTATGTGTCATACAACCCCGATGGGTATAAATGTTATAGATGAGATATTGTTTTGTCAAGGTTCTGTCTAACTCGAAAGGATGGGGTTGAATTATGGGTATGCGTTGGTATACAACTTATATAACTCTTCAACCAATCTAAACTAGACATACCAAAAACCCTTTCGATCTTAATTAGGTTCTAGTTTAAGTCATTCTGCAGTTGATACTGAAATAGGAGTGACTGAAAAAGGGTGACGTTAAAATACCTATAACCACAGAGCGTGTATAGTCCTCATATGTTTTGATGTTAATTATGCGAAAGTGGTTTTTCGGTATCGGGAAAAAATTATGACCCAAGTAACATATTTCTCTACCGCTTTGAATTGAAAATTTTGTGTTTGTATGTACATTGTATATGTATATACATATATTTACATACAATACATGGGTATGTATATTCTTCACTTCCAAACATATTCATTTAATCTCCACTTTAAATACCGTTGATACAAGCCTGAATTCCCTCGAAACCGCCAGCAGCTTTATCCAACAATAATTATTACTTAGAGTCTACATTATAGTTTTTCGACGTCAGCAGACAAAGAGCTGTCGTCTTTAAGCCAAAAGCGATCTCCTCACGCCTACGTGTGTCGCTTTGGGGATGCAGTTTTGCTAGGCTTGTAGTGCTGGGAATGTAGTATCGATATAATTTGAGAAAATTCGTAGAATAGTTTCGAGGGATATAAGGGATGGTTTTAAATGGGTAACTAATTTCGATGATTTTTATTTTATTTTAGTAATAAGATTTCTATTGATGATAATTTTTAAGTATTGCAAAGTCATCCGAATAGTATAGAATAATATTGTTTCATATTCGGTGATTAATCACGTTAAGTTAACCTCAATAAAATAGGTATATTTTTGATTGTGAATATATCGAAAGTAGGTACACAGGTTACATTACCAATTAAATACTTAAGAAAATTCAACAACAATTTAGCAAAACCTGCATTGTCCTATGATAAAGCATCTATTGTTACTCAATAAATAATCGCAACAAGTGTTCGTATGTGGAATTCGCAAGTAATTTAATATGACCTGTGACACGAAGATACTATGAATAGTTGAGCATCGACAATTCTCATCTTCGTGTTATAAGCTTAATGGCGAATGTTTACAGGCATAGTGTACTCAATGTGAACTTTTACTAAGAATCGGGGACTGTATAGCGGTTTAGTCAAATATTTTTGGTTGTTTGCGTAAATGTGGTTAATTAGCACTCCTTTTGTTTCTTATTAGTCACGTATTAAAGGAGTATTAAAAGTCAATATTGTACTTCATCTAGAAAGAAAGGAACACTTTATTCACTGCTTAACATATTGACATTTGATTCAGTGGAAAGGCGCTGTCTCAGAATACCATTCAGCTAGACTGCATCACTGGTCCTCTGGCAGCACTACATCAATAACCTTCAAATCTCAAATACATATTTATACCTACGTAGTAGTATTTATAATTAAGTAACTATGTAGTAAATATTACAAACATAAAAATAGAACACATCGATGTATTTCTCTCTAAAAACTATCGATAAAATCCAGCAACGACCCCTTCCTTATCGTAGCTCGGAGCACCATACACGCTCTCTGGCAGACAGGATATGAAGGTAACCTTAGGAGATGTGAGCCCCAGCCTAAAGCCTCCATTAGTTCCGCGCTTCGCCGTGCGCGGCGCCTCGAGCGACACGGTTGCAACTGCCCGGATTTTAATGTGATTTATGTGGGGTTCCACGAATATGTTACTGTCAATCCCGGTTATGACGGTTAGGTGCAAGTATTGGGACTTGAACTAGCAGATAATATACATTTGAGCTCGTTCGGGTCAGACAGAAACCCAAAGATATAAAACTGCTCGATCAAGCAATCAAATTTTGCATTAATAACGGGTTTGTGATGAAAATAGTTCATAAATCGCGTCTTTTAACATGCTATGCAGTAAACTATATATATAACAATCAGGAATCTATTCATATATCAGACTAGCGCGGGACATATTTTTTTTATACATTACCATACCTACTAACCTATAACAGATGAGTAGATTCAGATAAGACATTCTTAGGTAATATAGGTTTCTGCATCATTAAATACAGATGTTAGATAGATAATACTGATAGCCTTGGGCGTCCTATTGAATTTCTAGATTAAGTAATGTAGTCTAGCTCAATTAAGATGCATTTAGATTACCTTTAGTGTATTTACACATGACATTATACAATATTTATTACTTTTTTACCCAATTGTAACCATAGCAATAGGTTAGCTATAAGTAGTAAACAAGGAATAAGTATTAAGTTTTTTTCATTATTGGTTATTCGTATTTGATATACGAGTATGTACAAATTACTTCCACAATTACCGAAAGACTAAACACAATTGAGCTATATTTGTCGCGTTATTATAATTATTAGATTATAACAATAAAGAAACTGTTCACTAGATACTGTTATATACTTAAGTATTTACCATAGCGTAACCGTTGAAACAATAACTAGTAGAGACATCTTTATTTTTCTTTTCGAAATTATAAATCTCAGTCAGACAATTACATGTACGAATAATACTTCTATAAAACCTCGTACACACTGGTCTTGTAAGGGCGTGATTGACGATCGCGGATTTTTAACGGTAAGGCAGGTGTTGGTTGGAAGGATGTTGTTGCTTTAATGCATATGCCACAGGTCATATTTAAACATATATAAATTACTTGTACTTATTCAATGTATGTATTTTGGTAGGTACCGGAAATCCGAGCAGGTGGATGAAAGCTTAAACGTAGCTTAAAGGTCTATTTCTGTACCTTGACTGATCCAATTAGTTGAGTTTGTTGTAAATTATACCGTAGCTTTTTTCTTGCACAATATTATAGTAAATTTACTGTAGTAGGTATATGCACAAGATCAATATAAATATTTAACATTCCATCTTTATTCACTAATATTAGTTGAAAATCCAATGGGAACCAATTTATTGATGTCGATTCCGAATCTAAATGCGTGACAGAGAACGTGACCTGCCGCGCCATCTAGTTTTTGATAGACAAACTAATGAAATTTATTCGGTGATTTTTCGCCGTAGAATAATAATTGGTAAAATTAATGAATAACCCAAATTAACAAAGTTATAAATATCTCAAGTTTTAATTGTGCCTTTTGTAAATGATATCCATAATCGTTTACGCAGCAAGCACAGTACCTAAAGTATTCTTTACCTACCTACAAAATTCACAATAACATAACCCACTTTTATCCATCTCTTAAAGGCTTAACCTGGCTTAGCACTTATACAAGTATACATACATAGAGCCTTAAGCCCGGGTTATACTTGACACAACTTAGCGAGGCTGCGTAGTGAATCAGATAATTTGAACATCAAGCCTGAGGCATTTCGTTCTCGTAATATAATTTTGCACCTAATATTTTCCATTGCAATTATAATTTATGCGTCGGATAGCATCAGTGCTGGAGGTGACTATGGGCGGAGCGTGTCACTAGTTTAACGTGGGCTTTGATCGTTCCACTCTGACTTATTGTGTGCATTTTGTAATGTATAACACGCGTTTTGTGCCAATTCAATTTAATGCTTTTTGCGTGGTTGCTAAAATTGAAATTTAACAATTGAAATATTGAAATAGGATGTTATGCTTTGTAAACATGACTTTTTTGTAATAATTTAAACGGGATTTCAAACAGCTCTTAATGTTAAAAAATTCTAATGATTGCATACGATTGATTGAGCAGAATATCAGCTAATATAATAATATCTTCTTCGATCGGAGAACCATAGAGACCCATATTAGAAACAGACTAATACTTGTTATTACACATGGTCTGTAGGTATGACGTTATGTAAATACACTTTCCTCCCTTATTTTATCATAATCCCTCTACATTATTAATAAGGTGGGACAGGGTTACGTAAGCCTACGTATCCTTAACAGAGTAAAGTTTTGAGTGATTCCTATAAGTGTACCCCTTCGTAATGAGATGGGAAGTTGTGTTTGACCTTTGTATTATCCAATTATTATTTTAATACGAAATGGGTCTGGATTCACGTGACGTTTTCGGTTATAGTTAAATTGCAATCCAACTTAATGAAAAGGTTGAAATATTGTTTAATACAATATTGCTACATTCATATCCATGTTACATTATTTTTTTACTATAACCGTAACATGAAAAGCCTTTTAAGTATAACTTCTAAAGTAAATGGCAAAGATACTATAAGTATACCAAATTCTTGGTTATCTCAAACGATACTATTGAACTTATGTAAATATTGTAAGTTAACGTAGATAAATGAAGTTACGTATATAATTAATATATGTATATATTCAAAAATGATTCCCTTAACACTCGTCAATCACATTGACTATTAAATATTTTACATAATAAAGGCAATAAATACTAAACAGCTCTTTACATACTCATTCAAATAATAAATAAACAAACCGCAACGTTTGTCAACGAGTTTTAAAGTCGCTTAGCTGACGCCGGTATTCCGAGGTAAATTGAGCCAAATCCCAGATTGCCGATAAGCCAAGCCTCTGCTAGTGTATCATTACTCTTATAATAAAGTTAATGTGATCGCCAGTTTATAGCGGCTCTTAAAACAATGATATTTTTATTTTTACAAGCCTTAATAGTCATGTGTGGGTTATCTAGGTTTTTATACCGATTCGGTCGTGCGAAGACCAAGTTCAGTCCGGTGTCAACAGACTTATGGTACCAGTTGAGCTTTCAGGAATAAATATAGAGATTTATGTTAATAGAATTGTCAGTCTAGTTATAGAATGAATAAAACAATGGGAATCAACTTTGTCACTAATGTTCCGTATTAGTGCCACTTGGAAGTTAAGATAAATATGTATATCCTAAGAGACGTAGTTGTCATTGCGGTTTTATTCACCCCAAAAGGGATGTTATGTTGTTATTGTGTATTTCTATCTATCTTAATATTATATCTAAGCAATAGATCATTTGCGTTTACTTACAACCTCTTTAATTATAAATAATAGTGCTTTTAATATCTTCACCCTCTACCCTTCTTGTATACCTAAACTATATATGTACATATATGAAAAAGCGTGTTGCTTTTAAATAGTCAGTCAATAGGCGGTGCAACCAGCTCATAATATGTCAATAGTAAACATCTGCTTCGTTCAGTATCCAAGATCAGTAATGGATAGTACATACATTATTACTTATTATTTTTCGACGCCACGCCACCTGTCTCTTAAGATCCTGTAGCTATGTAATGTTACAATGTTAATTTTTGTTAATTAATAATTCAATAGATAAATTAAAGCTTAGTTATATAGGAAGAAAAGTCATTTAATATTTATGTTAATGTAAATTATCCCTGTCTGTGAAAGCAGTGAGAAATCATATGGTGAATTTATTGCAAAGTTTTATTCAAATCAATAGGCGGATTTTTTACAAAATAATCAATTATATATTAATAAGCAACCATCGCCTTTATTTAGTCACTTTGAATCAGGCATCAATAATTACAATAAAAGTTAAACGATTAGACAAAAGTATATAGTTGGAGCTAAATACATTATTTACCTTACATAAATTTATACACCAAGAGTCCGCGAACAAAATTAACATCTGCATAACATAAAACTGCAAAACAAAATCATAACACTCATCCGCGGCGTTCTAAAACCCATTTACAAGATTAGAGCCTCATTCCTTTAAGCTAATCCGCTATCACACCGACCAAGTTAATACATATAAGCAACACATATCCCCTTAAACACAGAGTAGTGTCAAATTGCTGTTTACGTGGAAGATGGTCATTCAGTTTTATATATTAAGGCTATAAATTACCAAGGTAATGATAGGTGTTGTAATGTCGCTGTTCAGCGGTCGTTTGTATTATGGCTGAGGGGAGAGTAAAAAGCACTTTTACACATATTTTTATGTCTTTTGCCACCAGCGAGCATAGATAGGAAGTTTGGAATGCCAAAGCTTGGAGTTTCAATTATGGCTTTAATTGAAAATCGTTAAAAATGATTAGCCTGAATATCGGAAATTGAACAGCCTTCCGCTTGGTTTTTTATACAAAGCTCCATGTGAGTGTTGTAAGTTTTCTATTTTTGATTGTTTATAGATACAGCTACATACATTTGTGCCCTTAAATCTATTGTACTGTGCATAAAACTTCGAATATACATATAATATTTGATACGTAATTTTTAGTTTACAAATGAGGGAACACATCAAATTGTTTCCACCTAAGGAGTTTTATCAAATACCCCATTCTAACGTCACCTGTTACAATAAAAGACACGGTGAATATATGAAATATATTTACTATTTTTACTATTGTCGATTCGATGTCTGTAAGGACTAAACAGAAGCCTTAACATTGTTTACGATATTTGCTCATGGTTTATCACCATAGCATAAGTTTGCTCTGGCGTGTCCTTTAGACCGTGTTTTGCAACAGTGTTTGCTGTTCTCCTTAATGCTCTTTGTCTTTGCTGTTTGCAGTGTTAAAAGCCACGTTAATTGATTCAATAGGAACAGGGTGTGTAAAGATAATCTTGGTACTACTAATGTTATTGTTATACATATTATGTACCTACAGACTTGTTAATCCTACATAGGTTTGTTTAAATATCAACTATTATAAATAGGACGTAGCTAAAGATTTGTAAATATATTGACTAACATTAATAATATATTTCACGTAGGTTTGAGTTATAAGTGAGTATATAAGCACTTTTAATAAAAAGATCAAGCTCTTAAGCGTAAAAAAACAACTAAATATCTCCATGACAACGACACGAGGCGACTGCAATTAATGGACAGCCGCATTTTCCCACAACGTTCAATCGTCAACAGTTCGTATCCCGTCTTTCAGAAGGCTCAGTCAGTGTCACTCCAAACAGGTTTAATTACAACCCAAGACTATATTGCACGGTCAAAAGAAACCGGATTACCACGATCTGCCGAGAGCACGATTAAAAAACAATGCGGTAATAAAACCTCCTTGAGCGTCTTACGTACGAGAAATTACGGTCCACTTTCGTCTCGAAATTCAAGTGAAATATGTCGACATGTCCACAGCTCTAGATGGTGGTAGTAGGCGTGGGTCAGCAAACACGGCGATAAATTAAACCTTAAACACCGTGGGATAGAGTTCAAAAGGCAATTTCCCGAGGGCATTCACCTCCGAAATTGCTGCGAAATTTCGGTTTTGTGTACTTGACATTGACGGCTGAAGACATCGTGATTTATCGTCACTCGTTCGTTCCGCTGGGTGTAGGCACAAAAACTGATCGACTAGTTTATATACCATCACATTTAGTTAACCTTTTCTTTTTCCATTTCACTGATATTTGTGTCTGATTAAGTATCAACAAAAGCATAATCCAATTATCTTCTTTAACTTAAACATGTACTTAACCTAACATATGGTTAACCGAAAATGTTACCCATTAAAGTGATTATCTGACAATAGCCTCAAAAGACCTCTGGCGATTCACCTTCAGTCACCTTAATCCGACGTTTTTGTCATTCGTTACCACAAAGACTCCGAAATTGCCTTTCAAATTTGATCCCCTATAATTTAACCCCGTCTCTCTTTCTCAGAACCTTATACTTTTCTTAAACGACACTTTATTATCTTTAGTACCGAAACGTTTTCGTTTCATTAGAGACAAATTTCTCGTATTTGGGATACACATACCGGAGTCGACGTTATAATCTTTTCCAACTATGTTTTTTGCTGAAATTGCCCCTGATGTCGAAGGAATTTCGTTTTACTCAGAACCTAGTAATGATAGGGTTATAAAAGTCGTTTATGTGGCGTGGAATAGTGACAAGAAAGGGTTCAACTCGTCAATTTGACAATTATACCGAATCGCGTGCAAATGAATTCGTACAGAACCGAGTTTTAAGTTCGGGTTAATGGTGTATAATTTGAACATTTCAGAAGTTATGAGTGTCTAACTGTCTAGTAATGGTTTAACCTCTAGGTAACCTACTCTTTTGAAAGAGGCTTACTATGATTAATAGCAAACGGGACTTATCGCGTATGTTTTTAAATAATAAAGTTACCTTTATTAACCCGACGTTTCGGCTACGTTGCAGCAGCCATGGTCACGGGCAGACTCAAATAATCGGGTCGGGTTAATAAAGGTAACTTTATTATTTAAAAACATACGCGATAAGTCCCGTTTGCTATTAATCATGAGTATAAATCGCGAATCTCTTAAAACTATAAGAGGCTTACTAGTTAGTTAGTTTAGTTTAGTTTTTATTTGTTAATCTATTCATCCGTAAACAGGTTAAATATATTTGCAATATCATTTATATCAAATCCATAACAACTACAATTCTATCTTAACTCTCAAAATATTTTCTTGCCTTTGTTTTTGTTAACTACTTTATCATTAAAGTGTGCCGGAGGTCCAATAAAGAAAGAAACGCATGTACTTTTACTATAAACGAGACGTTTAAATAATCATTTAAAAGCATTATAGTCAGATTATCAAATGTTATCCAGACCACGTTGTAAGCGACGAGCCGACTTGGCTACCAAATGAATAGTAATTTCGTTTGTGGATTAAATCGTTTCCAACACGCGACACAAAACGCTTTTCTATTCTCGAGTTGGGACCAAAGCAGTCATTTTACACAATTTTACCCAATTGCTCTCTGTTCTCGGAATTAATTTGATATTAGCCTTAAAACGCAAAGGTGTGGTTTAGTGACGGCTCGGCTATTATGTTGAAGAGGCGCCCATTTGAAAACTTTTGTCTAACCCGTATTTAGACTGCTTCATTCGGTTTCATTATTCCTCCTTTATTATTTGTTGGCGTAATTTTGGTGTGCTGTTAAAATGTATTCTTGGTGTAGCATAATATGTTAAATTATTAAATACCTTGTCTTGGTTTATGATGTAAATAGAATAGCTATAGTAATAATACCATCAGCTTTCATCTCAGCTTGTCTAAGAAGAGACTAGGGTTCAATGGTATCTATTAAACGATGGTTTTTCTAAAGCTGATCGAGAAACTGAGCATCCTACGGGTGACTGTGTAACTGTCTCCAACGTTTTGTTTACTACAGAAAGTATTTATAGCTAACAGATTTTCTCTTTTGTTACAGGAATCGCAATCAAGTGGGTCCGATCGCTGGAGCGGCCGCAATGTGGAGCACAGCCACGCCCTTCAACAAATACTGAAGCTGCAGGAAGCGAGGGCCTTCCACAAAACCTCCCTCCTGCCATTGTACAGGGAAAATGGTCTCAACTCCTCTCCTGAACCTGCTATAAAAATGACAGTCGACGCAAACGTTGACAAGAAAGACGCAATGCCTAACACAAACAACCCAGAGTCTCAGACGGCTGAATCTCTGAAATACTTCCAGCATATGCTTGAAGCCAAGTCCCAATTTGATTACCTAATGAGGTTACATGATAGAGAAATGAAGAACAGATCTTCACGTGACGTCGAAAATGAGACAGGAGTCAAAACTGAAAGGATGTCTCCTGCCAATCAAACTTCTCCGATCCCTAGTAGTTCTCCTCCAAATAGACCAGCGGATGTGTACCAAAACGCTCATTCGTCTCCTAGTCCTGTGTCAACTACTAGTCCCAGCAACGTTTCTCCGCTAAGCCACTTGCAAAATATGAAACCGTTTAACAGTACCAAGTCTTCGAAGACCGACTCTCACGAAGAACATGTGGAACGTAGAAGGCACGACAATTTTAGAATGAGTCACAATCCTGTTGATCTTATTACTATGAACTTGAGGAACCAACTTCTAAATTACGCGTCCTCGCTCTCCAATAACTCGCCAATGTCACCGTTATCTATTGCTTCATCACTGAACCACCCTGCTGCGATGATTGCCGCTATGAGTCGGAACCCTGAATTCAGTTCGTTGCGGTCACTCATGCCTCATGTTAATTCAGAAAAGAATGGTTCACCAAATGATAAATCTCGAGACAATAAGGATGACGAAAATGCACTTAACCTAAGCAAAGATTCCATTCAGGAACCTCTACAATTCTCATCGAATAACTCTATTCCCAAACCTATGAGTCCTCCAAAAAGGCAATGGGGCTCTACTCAATTGCCCCTTAACCTTGGAACACACCTGATCAATCCTGTGACTGGGAAGAAAAGAGTTCAGTGTAACGTGTGTTTGAAAACGTTCTGCGACAAAGGGGCGCTGAAGATACACTTCTCAGCTGTCCATTTAAGGGAAATGCATAAATGCACTGTAGAAGGTTGCAGCATGATGTTCAGTTCAAGAAGATCAAGGAACAGACACAGTGCTAACCCTAATCCCAAGTTACATTCGCCTCATTTAAGAAGAAAAATCTCTCCACATGATGGGAGAAGTTCTCAGGCTCATCCTGTACTGATACCTCCCCACGGTGCTGGATTAGGCCTGCCTTCAGTGTTGAATCCTCTTCATTCATTTGCTTCGTACCCCTTAATGAATGCACCACCTAACATGTCTCCTTATGGTAATCATATGTCACAAGAAATGCAACTGAGATCTGAGCAGCAATATAGATCATTATTGGATCAAAATAGAGAAAGATCAGCCAACTGTGACACAAATGATCCTAATAGTATGGGTGATTCGGAGGAGGATGACGGTATTGTGGTGGTCGCAGGAGATGATGATGATGAAGAAATCGATAACATAGGCTATTTCTCACAATACACGAAAGCTAACTCTGGTTCTTTAGCTGAATCAGAAACTGACCTAGATCACCATAACGGGGATAGTGATGTATGCGAGAGTCTAGGAGATCAAGAAAATGGCACTAGTCCAAGCAGTCACAAAAGAAAGCGTAAAAGCATTAATCCTGTTCGATTGCAAAACGGAAAAATAGAAATTGAAGAAGTGAAAGTTCTAGAACAAGAAAATGCACTGGATCTTAAAAGAATCAAAACCGAAGACAAATGTGCAGAAGACACAAAAGATGAAATCAATGGAGATGCAGACAGTAAAGAACAAGTGTCTATAAAGAAAGAGTTGGAAGAAAATGTTCCCCAAGATCTCTCAATTAAAGAAGAACCAAAAGAAGCGATCGACGATAAGGTAGAACAATTCTCATCTGAAAATGCATTAAAACGACTAGAAAGCTTATCGCGCGGAGAATTTGAAAGCTCTAAGAAAAACGAGACCTTTTCCCACATGGGACCGTTCAATTTGACAATTAGTGAAAACCATTGCTCCGATAGATCGCGGTCTTCTTCGGTATCGAGCTACGACTGTCCAACTGACGACAATCAAGGGCAGATCTATGGACATTTTGACAGCGGTATCTTCATAAGCACCACTGACGTGCCTTTAGATCGTGAAAACCCAACAAAATGCGCAGTGTGTGGCAAAATATTCCACAATGTATTTGGTGTACGAAACCATTACCAAAACGCCCATTTGAAATTGATGCACAAATGTACGGTTGAAGGATGCAGAGCTGCATTCGCGTCAAAAAGAAGTAGAGACAGACACAGTTCTAACAGCGTCCTCCATAAGCGACTGCTGTCTACCGGTATCAGTGGAAGCAAAGATGACAGTCCAATGAGGGTCTTAGAGAAAGCAAAAGAACAATTTGCTATAATGTCCAGATTCAATGAAGAAGATCCTGGCATACCTTACATTGAATCCCACACTTATTACCAAGTGAAGGAAGCTGAAAAGATCAAATCCAATTCTCTCAGACACTTGCCTTTTGTCCCTCCATACCTACCTATACCTGAGGCGTATTTAAGAGGGGAAGCTTTACAACACCAGCCTTTTCTGTTTCCCCCTTTCAATATGTTACCAAACTTCCCTCCTCTACCATTTGGTTTCATGCCCCATGGCCTAAACGGCTTTGGGTATCCTAACCCAAACTTTCCAGTTCCCCAATCACATTGTAAACTATCTTATTGTGTGGAAGAAGAAGTCCCGAGACCGGATAGAGAAGGGAACTACGCTTGCAGAGGTTGCAACGAAGCTTTCAATGACCAAAGTATGTTGAAAAAACATTGTGAGACTGTGCATTCTTCTATTCTACATAGGTGTACCGTAGGAGGATGCAATGCAGCGTTCTTCTCGAGATCTAAAAGGAATAGCCATATAGAGAACCACGCTTCCAACATGAGACATTCAGTTGGCATCCATGTCAACTCATCGTGACAATACACATGAACTAGCTCAAAAGATGTAGTTGTAAATGACTTTGATGCATTTGTGATTGTAGATTAAGAACCAAATTATCTAGCTTAAGCGTTTGTTGTACATCTTCTCTTAATTGTATAAATGGTCGAAGCCAAACATTTATTATTCATACTAGATCGTTGTAAACTGAAATACTTGGTAAAATTGTAAATTATATCCATTAGCCAGTACCAATCAAATTCTCATTGAGTCATGTAAGTAGGTAAATTTAGATGTTATTTGTAAATAGGATAATCTTAGTATTGTAAAGTAATCGAATATCATACATTCCATTAATAAATGTGCAATAATCATTGTAAATACTTTGGAGTATATATTGCATTTGAAATCTCTCTGATAATTCGGTGCTATCTCTAGTTGAATTGTGATTTAGTCACTCATAGCCCAATGTCTAGAACTATCATTATTTGTAATTTCTGAAACTATGTTTCATCAAAATCTTGTGCTTAATTTCAAAACAGTATGAGACATGTCATATTATAAAACCATTTTGCCAATAAATAAAAGATTGTAATCTAAACAGCTTCTTTTATTTTCCTCTCGTATACTCGTATTCATATGAAAAGTAACAAATAATGGTCCTGGCTTAAACCTCACCCGGACTGCTCTTAGTGCATTGGTAGAAGAGTGATAACAGATAGTTAACGTACTTACGTAGTACCTACCTGCTGGATAGAATAGTATAACATATACACACACCTCAGACTGTGGCATCTACTAGAACATAATTTACCACTATGCTCCGCAATGTCGTTTAGGCTAATAACTCAATCGTTCAAGGATTCGACTCTTAATCTTACGTAATTCTATAATCTACAACATTCTAAGATCCTACTATAATACTTTACAAACTGAAGGGCATTCGTAATCACAGCCGACTCCTTTATAGGAAAATGGGTAGAATGTGTAAGTATGCACTTTAGCTTAAGCAACATTCAAAAGATAATTTTATCCTGTCATCTGCTTATAAAATAGGCTCGGTCGTACTTATGCAACTATACATATACAACTTGTTACTATATAAATAAGTACCTACCCACTACTATGTAGATAACCATTATAATTGACATTTGACGTCGCATGCGGCCATGTTGTGACATCGCGTGCCTACTGCGCATACATTTTTAAAATTTCCATTACACTGACACTAGGCACACAAGAGACAAAAGCACAGGTCGGAGACATATCGGAAAACTCTGTGGCAGAAGGATAGCTTCGTACTGAATTGTGATTCATAAATACATACGCTCAAAAGATTGTATCAGCGTGATTAAAAAAATAAAGAAGACGATATTACTTAAAAGTGTAATGAGATATAAAAGATATACTGCAAAGCATTTTGTAGGTCTTTAATCACTTGAAAGCTTCTTTTTTACGAGAGTCAGCTAAGGTAGAAATACAAGCCATGTTGCCAAATCTAGTACATTTCACGTTCCTGTTTGTAGATAAAGTCAACCTTTCTTATTTGCACATATCAAGTGTTAGTTTATAGTTAACGCATGTGTACAATTTTAGGTGAATAAATATATTATTTTAATAAGTTAAGCTACAAATCTTCAAAATAAATCATACATTAATTTCATGTTAACTAAGCACCGATTCCAAGATCTTTTTTAACCCTCCATCTTAATTTTAACCAACCTCAAACCTTAATTAAGCTATCTTTCTGCCCCAGTACCAATTGAACGTAGGTGGGGACCCGTAAATTGATTAGAGATCCCGCCACATAAGGTGGCAGTTGGAGGCGTCGCCACAGTCGCGTAATTCAGTGTTACCAGTAAACACGCCAAAACTAGCACTCACTGTGCCATACGGCTCGATACATTATAGGTTTCATTTGTAACGGTCTTTGGTTGCAGAGCTATAAACTCAAATAAAACAAATTAATATATCAAAGTCAAAATATGTTTATTAAACTATTTCAAACATGATTAATAATTAACGGGACTTATCCTTCTTATTATATATTACATATATTATGTGTTCCTTCACTCTGTCCGCAATAGACCGTTTAGTGTGTTCAACGTAGGATTTCCCACAGCTGCAATCAATCTTATACACACCCTTATATCTTATATCATGAGTATAAATCGCGAATCTCTTAAAACTATTATTTCAAATATGGCACTGAGCATTGTCTTTACATATTTTTTACCGAGGTTAGATCAGCGGAGACCCTAGCTTGGAGAAGAACTAACAAGAAACTCCGGAAATCAATTTATTATAATCACCCTTAACAAACATAAAAATTACAAAGAGTGGGCAAAAAACACAACGCTGGTAATACTAAATTTACCTTTCATACAAAATAACACGCAATGGCGGTAACGTCAAATTTAGTTCCAAGTTTGGCTACTGCCACCTTATGTGGCGGGATCTCTATGAACGAGTCAGTTCACAAATTGACAGGGCCGCCTGTCACGGTAGCTGCTATTGGCGATCGATCCAAGGCGAGGGAGTTTGTAGACAGACTGAGCTTTAGTCTATGGCCACTTTGAGCCACTTTTTATAAAGAATTTTGCATAGTCTTTAAACTGACGATAAGCGGAAACTATTTGCCTTCATTTAAGGTAATGTCGAAAAGCTTAGTTGATGATGGTTCTAGAAATTCTGACTGTACCGTAATAGCTTAGTTAGAGGTACATAATATGCGTATTAAACAGACTGTCGATACATTTATATACACATAAACAAATTACTTAGAGCACTTAATACATTCACACTGTTATCTGTTAAGGGTAGTTAAAGTGGAATAGATACACATATCAATATAAATGAAATATGTTCGATATTAAGTTTGCGGTAGCTTGAAGTTACTAATCACCATCGTCTAAACTTTGCTTTGGTCTTTGATTATTCGAAACTCCTTATTATCAGACAGTCTATGTGACAAGCTGTAAGCATATATACAAAGATATCTATGGAACTAAATGGTGTCATACAAAATCTCTGCACGTATGTAGAACAAGATACAAAGAAGAGTGTTTACAACGCATAAAGCCTCGAGTGCCCACCCGTCAAAATTCGTAATTTATTTTGTATTTATTCGGCCAACTTGTTTACGCTTGAGCCGTGCGTTGTTCAGCTTCAAAGGCGCCACGTAATTCATATTTGCATAATGAACTCTCATCAAATTCATTAACGAAACGCAACTGTAGGTACTGCGATACGGCGAAAGGTTGCTTTTGTCTTTTTTGCAATCTTATTACAACTCGAGAGATTTGGATTTTGTTTATTTATTTGCCTATACGATTTGGCTGGAGGTTTGCTTGTTGAAAACTGATTCAGAGCACATGATGCTTTGTCCTAAGCTAAGTGTTGTAGATTAGGTCTATTTAAATTAATCTATTAGACGAGCTAAAACCGCATTTGTCTAATTACTATACTATCGCCAGATCATACATACTTCTTGGTAAAAAGTTTAGTAAATATACAAATCCCGTATAACTGCTGTTAGAGACAAATCGAGCTTTGAAACGCGCCGCCATACGTAATATTCTGCATTACAATACTTTAGAAATATTTATTACCCAATTCCCCAAAAAAAACTTAACATAATATGTTTATTTGTCACGTCGAAACGAAGTTATAATAAAACTATTAACAAGTTCTATTGTGTAACTAATTCGACTATTTGCCAGCACAAACAAACACACTTTCGCTGCATTCAAATTCAGAAATCAACGTCCAGCTTGTCAGCAATTTGTTTTTGAAGGAACACTTCTAATTCGAAAAAAGAACGCCTATACTGCTTTTTAAAAGAAGGATGGTCACGCAAGTCTTAGATTAGGGTGGGTTCATACGAGTGGTTACGTTTTCAGTGAATATTATGTGATATATAAGAGTAGGTTTATGACAAAATTATTATATTGTATCGATATTTGAACAATTTTAATGTGTATGTATTTATTCAATTGCTATGGAACCTTAATCAAATAATGCTTACCATATTTTATTTTGAATTATTAAAAGATAAATATGAAAATCATACAATCCTATGCTATTTAACTGATGAAAAAAATTAATATATATTTCTCTCAGATATTTCGAGCAGGTGTAAGTATACATTGTAGTAACCACTTCGGAAGCAATTTAATAAAGTAAATGGATAATGGTATTACTAATTAATTTAAATTTACTGTATGTAGACAATAATACTTTAGTGTTCATGATATACCTACCAACTCCTAAATACACGGAACAGGATGACCTATATGAACACATCCTTAGCAATTCGAAATTCGTATTTGAAAAGTTCGACAGAGGCTTTCTATATTTTTTTTATTTTCGGCAACTAATAAGAGAGTAGCTTCTTAGGGAGCCAGAACCTACCAAGGAGGTTCTAATGTTTTATTTTTATTTAGGACTTCTGGAAAAGAGGCTTTGGCATTGCAATTTGCACAGGTGGCCTCAATAAGAGGAAAGCAATTTTTTTATTATTACGAATAATCGATGGAGGATGAATTAGGTACTAGGTACTTCTACGAGTTGTGTAAATTATTTTAATAAATATATATAGTAATTCGACGTAGCTCACTTGTTTGGGGTTTGGCTCTGTATCAGAGGAAACAGGGTTCAAATCCCGCTTGAACATGTACCAATGTAAATTAAGTTTAATGAGTAAATTTTCGTAATGAAACACATTTACGAAATGCATCGAATTATACGGTGAGGGAAAACATCGTGAGGAAACCTACCTGTTTCATGAACAGGTAATAGTTATTACTTGTAAATGGCGACATGGCTTACCACATATCACATTGAGTACTGACTATCTGGTCAACACGTGGGTTCGAGGTGTCCATATAATTACTACCTTCGCAATTGCGGAGATGTAAACCTAAACCTCTGACTACCCTGCAAGGGTTAATGGTGGTAAACGCGTTTGTTTTTGTTTTTTTTTGTAATAAATATACACAATATTTAACACCCATGTGTATTTAAATATTGCTTGGCAGGTAGAACGTGCATTTTGAGTAGAGACGTAGATACGTCTTTATCGAGCTACTATTAAAACTTAACCTAACGGCATGTTACTAACGATATCTACAAACGTTTTCTCAAGGCACTACTTATGATAGAAAAAAATAAAAAACCAAAATGGCGTCTCCCGTTTTCGAGAACAATCTATGGCGTGCAATATGGCTGCTTCTGGCAAAGAGCTAAAATTACAAATGTAAATGAGAGAACTCTTCTTTTATTCTATTTCCAAAATTGTTTGGATTTTTGAAAAACAAATGCCGCCGGCCATATTTTGCATGTGCTATATTGTTTTGCATGTGCAGTTATTCAAATGTGGTAGATGGATGCATTAAGACGAAATTTGATTTAAATAATAACAGATATTGGAGTTGTTTCTGATGTGGAGTAATCAACTGAAATATCATGTTGTGGTTGGTAGGTAAGTAGGTACCTACCTGTTGAGATAAACAACTGGGTTTTTAATACATCGTAGATAGAGCCTATCCGAAAATATATTTTTACTACACATAAAGCATTAGCATACCTACCTATCTACTATTGAATATGCCATACTGTCTGGTACTTACCCAAAGTGTAGTAGAATGACTTGAGGCTTAAATGCATTTCAATGGGCTAGCAGATTTTTCGTAATTAATCTATACTAATGCTATCACAATCATGATAGTAAAACTTATTATTCAACCAAATAGGTGTTTCTACGATAGTTTGTTTAATAATATCATCTCATATGAGCACATTTCACCAAATCACACCTAACATGACATATAAACACTACCTGCATCAACTAGAAATTCAAAGAATTCCCAAAAATATCCCACCGATGCAATACAAAAATAAGAATTCATTTATTCAAATGTCGCAACCGAAATTGCCGCCCCCAGCCGAAACAATTGACAAACCGTGGGAGCGTCCATTCGTGATCTTATATTTTAATCCAGCCAATAAACAAATGACGCGGGTTGTCTGGAACATGCTTGGCATTCGAAATTCGAAAGTTATTTTCATAATTTTCACCGGTAGCTATATGGGTTCGCATTCTAATTTTGAATTTAACGTGAGAAAGAATTTTGGCATTTTAATGTCTCGATTATGTTTGTCTCGTGCCCTAACCACTATAATAATAGCTGCTTTTTGACAATAAGATAAGTTTTATTTTCTTATTATAATTGAATAAGAAACTGGCAACTTTAATGAATTTGTAAAATATACGTATTAGGAGGTACCTACCTGTTTAAACTTACGATCCAAGGTATGTACGCTCAATACATCATCACGTAACCTGCATACTTAGGAAAGTAAGTACCTGTGTGGTTTTATATTCCAAGACGCTGACCACCCTTTCACTCATTTTGGTGACTATAAATTTACGTATGCACGTAAGTGTAATATTTATTATTCATTCGGCAAGATGTTCGATTTTTTTTATATTTTTTACCAATAGAAAGAATTACTAATATTTTTTACCTAAGGAAAAATTATCAAATTATTAATACATATTATCTTTTCTTTGATGAATTCTCTCACGGAACTCCACTCGATTAAAATTGAAGCGCAAATTCAAACCCATCAATCAATACCATAAAACACAGAAGCACAATTTCCAATTCGAAATTTGGCTGAATTCGATAAATGCTTGCCTCTGAGGGTTTTAATAAAAACACGCACGCTTTTTTCAGTGGAATATTATCATATTGTTTTTATATTTTGTTAGAGAGAATCGTTAGTATTGTTCCATATAATGCATATGCAGGTACAAACAGTTAATTTAAACTAGGTAAGTATTTATATCCATTAAGATTGTAACTTAACTTACAAGTTAACCCGTTCCGTGATTTAGCAAAAAAAAAACTTACGAAAGAACTTGCAGCACGAACTAAATAAAATATATTTAAAATAAAAGTGTAATTTAATGGGAACTATATTTTCTATCACCAAAATTTATATTTGTCATCAAGTTGTATCACCTAATAAATAGATCTATCGCCACGAAATATTTTCGTTCTCAGATAAACAAAAATTTTTCCCAGGTATGAATTATCAAATTAATGTTAATATATGTGTAAAATAAGAGATCGATAACCAATAAAATTATATTGCATTACATGAATATAAACTTCGTTCTTATAATAACAGTTTTGTTACTTAAATAATAGCTCTGTGCTCAGAATGGTAGATCTGTCACCAAATAAATCGATTATCGATCCCTGACTGCGACTCCTTTTTATTTGATATTTTGTCAACAATACAGTAGTAACATTTTATTTCGTTCAGATATTAAATTAATAGTATTCGTTACCAATTTAATACATCAATTTATAATTTTAATGAAAAAATGATCAAAGCGGCGGAGACAAATTGGCGCGCTTTAAAAATTGACCAATCCGGCCTCAACGATGGGTATGGCATTGTTCGCCCGTACCATTATTATAAATTTTATTTTTTTGTATCTTTATTCACATCTTTTTTTTTAACATGAATACTCATATAGTCCAGTTTTATTATACTACCAAATTAATACTTAATTACTACTTACTACTTAATAAATTTCTTACATTATACATGAAATTATTATTGTGATCCTTTATACATATAATTATTTAATTCTATACTACTATTATATATTATTAATTACTTAACTGGTTAGGTTAGGTTAGGTTTTTATTTGCACTTAATGCAATTTTCTAGTAACATAATATAATTTATTGGTGATCTCTTTAAATTAGTTTGCTTAAATACTTATTAGGACACACCTATTATAATACATACAAAAACATTTATTTGGTACTAGACCTTATATCTCAGGATTTTAGGTGATTTATTGTGGAACTGATTTTGCATTGTTTGGTGACTACATTTTGGTGACAGATCTACTATTTTGAGGACAAACCATATTATTTAAGAAACACAAAACTAATTAAATTGGTGATAGCTTAAATGATACCCTAATTTAATTACTAAAAATAAATGATACAATAACAATCCTCAAAGTTTTCGATATACCATGGTTAGAACATTGCAAGAATCGCATTACGAAGGCGGGCTTTTAAATGTCACCGCCAGCTGAGATCCGAGCGTTGCTATTGGTCGAAATTGTCACCGTGTCACAGCGCGCGACAAACCCTATTGGCCGAGACACGCCTACAAATTCTTACTATTTTGAATTCCAGCAATTTCATAGGTTATTTCTTTTTTAATGTACTGTTACACGATATTTAACGCTTTTTTGATGCCTTTATACGTAAATAATTATACATTTTTTATTATATATGACCTAAATAGACTTTGAAATTGGTTTTAAATCCATTAGTCAGTTTTTAAACACATTTTACCATACTACAACTATATACCAATGAGAACTTAAGTTTCTTGATATGTTAGGTATTGATAAGGTACTAACATGACAGAATAGATTACCTATTAACTTATCTGTATATTTATGTTTGTTTCGTATCACTAAGTAGGTCATGGTGATCCTGTAAACCTTATGTAGGTATCAATTCCTTTACAATCATAACGTTTCAACTAATGGCATTTGTCTAGGTAACAAGTACCTACGTTTTTAAATACTCATACATCATATTATATTCAACAGATTTTTTTATTTCTCAAACTATTTAATATACTTTTTTAGAACCTAAAGGTGGGTAAGTATAGTACCTAGTATGTAATATAGGTATAATAGTAGTAGTATATAAATAGTAGTAGTTCATATGTAATATATAAATAGTTAAAATAGGTTTTTTTCCTATTTTAAATTAAATCTAACTTAGATATCATAGGTCTCCTTAGTATACCTACATAGGTTGCAACCCACATATCAATTAAGTAGATATTACAATATCCTACCACATTTATCTACCATATTCTACCAAGCCATCTTAGCATAAAAAGCTAAGTACCAGCCGCTGTAAAGAGTAATTTGTGACAATGGCTGACCCGCGAAGGCGGATCAATACATTCGCGCAGACTCATAGATGCAAGGCCCAGATGAACTTAATGGCTTGCTTAGCGGAGACAGGGACACTTTGTCGCCTCTTACGATAAGTAAGGATCAAGGTATGCGAAATAGTGATAAGAACAAAATGTTTGAAAGATTTTATTTTTTATACTAAATATGTAGATAGTAGGAGCTGATTATAAAGTTTCTTTTAGATATATTGTAAATATCTACTATTTATAAGAGACTAGTGGCAATGTGATAGCAAAATGACACTAATATTCGATAAACGAGTCATTAGAATACTCATGGTTAAATAATTGTGACGTCACTTCATAGCAAAAATATATGAATAAGAATTTACGATACCTACCTATAGCTAGGTACTTGGTACCGAATATTTCCGTGCCCTTCAAATAGAATAAACCCTCACCACACAGAATAGGCCACTCAACGTAATGTAATGTGAAAACCTCTTCAATATCTTAAAAAGAGGTCGGCCAAGTCCAACCTTTTTCCACTTTACTGGCCAGGCTCGAGTGTACTTATGCTAATCTCACATGCCTAGTTCCTGTTTGGTTTTATTTATATTTGAGGGGTCAGGTAATATTGGTAAACAAATAAAAGTGTTTTCATTATATGACAATATTATGACAGTAAGGGTCAATAGTACCTTGCGTGACCATCATCACTAGTTTATGGCGTCGGCTTTGCTTAGGGATATCTGTACCTACAAAGTTAAGTCTCTGAATTGTGTTACAGTAAATAACTCTCACTGTTTTTTGGTGAAATGTAAGCTTAGACTAGCCTAGACTCAAACCTCTGACTACCCAGGAAAGTTTCACATTATTTATAGTAGTGAAAATTTATATTTATAATTTGACGCGCACCATTTGTTTCTATATAGGATCTGCATTGTTTTAGTTTATCAATAACTACATGATATATCGGCATGACCTCACTAATACTGGAGACAATTTGTCGTCTCATTTGACTGTGATAAAGATAGTTGCATTTACCTTTAATCTAATCATTAAATCACTTCTTACACAGTATATTTATATATTATACCACAATATATCAAACTGTAAAGTCTATTCACGTCTATTTACATTCCAGCTAACACGAACTATTATCTAAAGCCAACCCAATCAAATCTACCCATTCTTACATTAGAATAGAAAGTATACCTAAACACAACTAAACTCATTGACTGCCTCCTAAATGCCAATAGTCATGGCTTCAATAGGCTATAGACTACAGAAGCCTCCTCGTAACCTTTTATTGGGTCCACATAAACTTTTATTGGGACCCTGTGAGCCTCTTTAGGTAAATGGGTGTTGGAACAGTTGTTTTTACCTTAGGAAGTGATTTTCAGGAGGTGAATAAAAAGGGATTTTTATTTTCTGTTTCATTAGGTATATTTTATAATGCACTGGGATTTAATTAGAAGCGAGAAATCAGTTTATTTCGTAGCTTTCTGAGGAAAATAAGTTATTATGTATCTAACAGACTGTACCTACTTATTGGGATAAGATTCGAGGTCAGTTAGATAAGAAAATTTTGTTGGTAATAAGTTGTTATTTATGATTACATTTCAATAATGATAAAAATGTGTCGATTTACGAGTATTTCTACGAGTATTATACGGATATAATTTCCGTTAATTATGCCTATGTCAGACAGTGGACTATTTTATTGATAAAATTATGGAAGTTTCGTAAGTATGGACTGAAACTGAACAAACATTTTCACAAATAATTATTATAATAATTATTTTTATTAATCTAATCATTTTCAACCCCACTCCCTGCTTTAGGTACGCCTGACTAAAAACGCATTTCCATTGCTTTATTTGGCGAACTTTCAAGAACCTATTAATTCAAATTCGTCGAAACTTCTTGGAACTGGAAATTTTTAATTGGACCAATCCACTCAATCCCCGGAATTAAACTCGGAATTTATGGACAATGTCATTCCTCTTGCAATTTGCAAACATGAATAAATCTTGCTACCGTACCGTTTCATATTCCGTCTAAAGATGTTATTAAACCACTTGGATACTAGATATAGATGAATACTTGAATAGACATTTTTAACGTATATACATAGGTACTCAAAACAACTGCTAGGTATATTGCAACTTCGCTAGATGTGTAAATCAAGTTCATATAGTGGTCTTAAAAAAATATATGCTGCATTAATCTTACTGATAAATGTAGGCAATATTATTATTATTATTTAATACACTAACCTAACCTTACTTGTTGAAATTTCCATTATCTAACCTAACTTACACATACCTACGTATATATACCTCACCATAGGAGTGAAATCATTAAAAATACTTTTATATTAACACAATAACATGTAAATTGGCAGAACAGGTAAAATCATTGCAGTAAAGGATCCACCGATAGTTGTGTCATAACATTTCCACCTCCAGTCCAACCGGAAGAAACCTTCAACTTCTTTCTTTGACGTTTCGCAAATCTGTCAGCCACAGTTATTGACATAAAGCGATTTCCGTCTGTCATTGTCCCGGAATCAGTCACTGACAGCCGCAAAGTGGTGACTAGGCGTTTCCGCAGAAAAATCACTCACGGCTCCCTCGCGCTTCGTACAAATTGGGTGCAACGAGCGCAGTGGCTGTTAATGCCTCTCCGTTGCCTTGAATTGAAAACTATGATAAATTAATCTATGGGAGATGACATTTGTCAAATGCTGTCAGATATAGATGTTGAAATAAAAAATGGGGTGATTATGGAGAGTTATTGAGATCTTAAATTATCCAACAGCAACGATGAGATAAATAGGCGTATAGAGTCTCATTACTCAATTTACGTTAAGTCACTTAGTCGCGTTTACTAGAATAGCATAGCAAGTATCTTGTTTTTTGAGTACAAGAAATTATAAAAATCGTACTAATTTACCTATTTCAAAACCAATTTAACCTAGAACAATAATTAAACCTAGGAAGATTGACAGTACCTATATGTCCACACGTCGTCTTACGATCGTCAATCCATCCAGCAGTTAACGAGGCCTCAGAATATGATATCCCACTCCCGCTGTGAATCTAATTCAACAGTAAACTCGTGCACTTCACCTGGTAATCATACTGTCGAGTTTTAATAGAGGACCTATTCAGGAACGGTTTTTAGATCGTACTTGTAGAAAATGAACTTAGCTTTGAGATAGGTTTTCGGTAGGTTTTGTCTTTTATAATATAGACCAATTTACTTTCTATATTAGAAAAATTAAAACAATTAGATAGAGATTAAGAATTTATTATACGATTATTCATTATGTTAAATTAATAATAAGTAAGTATATAATATTTACTATACATTCATCTGCACTTAGTTTATAATATATCAATGATTTATCATTTAATTGACATAAGCTGGTGATGAATAATATAGAGATACTGGTCATTCAAACATCCAGAATGTAACTAATAATTAATAAAAGCGTAAACTACTTCAATGTAAAGACTTTAGCATGATTCTGCATCTGGTCCTTATTAATATCATCAACTTCGAACAAGTAATATGTTCTTTATGTGCAATACATTGATATGTTTACTACTTCCTACTTTGATACTTACAAACAATATGCTGTTTTAGTCATTTCAATTTTGTAATGATATTTACATCAGCAACAAATCTAAATAAATTAAGTCAATTAAATGGAAAATTTATAAATATATGAATGAGTAAAACGATAATGAAGTTCATGTTATATATACCTAAACTTATATATACCTAAACTCTTACAATATTTTTTATAAACGTTTATAATTCTATTGATTTTAAAAGAGATTATAAAATCCCCACCTTGACATGAAAACAGACATTACAAAGTGTGTGTAGATGATCATTTATGTCACTTATAAGTCACATAACATAACATGTGACAAAAACAAAGACATAGTGAAGTGTAGGTATAATACTAAGATATGTATCTTCTACATCATTTCAGAATTAATTTATGTAATAACTAACGGTATCCAACACTATTCACACACCTATTCCTAAACCTACATGTATCTGCTAAAACGTTACTAGTAAATATCTGTTCAGTGTGAAACGCATGTCTAATTAGTAACGTATATTCAGTTCTCTTACAAAACGATCTAATTTTAAAGAAAACAACTTGGCACATGAGAGTGATGCGAGTCACCTAGTTTCGTAAAAAGTTCACACTGGCATCCTACGCGTTCTTGGTGATGAAAAGTATGTAACAAATGGAAAATCGTAGTATTAGGTACAAGTATGTATGTATGTTATTGTGAGAAAAGTTATTTCTAATGAGCATGGGTAAAGCGTATTATTCGTAATAAAAAACACATTTACGAAATGCATTGAATTATACGGTGAAGGAAAACTTTGTGAAGAAACCTACCTGTTCGTCGAACAGGTAATAGTTAGTGCTTGTAAATGGCAACATGGCTGACCACCTGTCACATTGAGTACTGACTATCTGGTCAACACGTGGGTTCGAAGTGTCCATAGAATTACTACCTTCACAATTGCGGAGATAGAAACCTGAACCTCTGACTACCCCGCAAGAGTTAATGGTCGTGAATGCGTATGTCTTTGTTTGTCTTTTTGTGAATGTGAATGTTGAGTAAAGCCATGAGGCATGAAAATGTTTCGCATTAATAGCAGAGATTATCCTTTACATTGTATGTACCTACCACAGATAAAGTGGAACAAATTTTTAATTGTTTTCATTTATAGTTTATTCGTATTCAAAAATCACTATAATTTGTTCTAAAATCGAATAACACTTTTTCAAAATTTCTCTTATCTACCATCCTACATTCCTAACTTATTAATCAAACAAATACACCTATTCCTTAAACTTTGCCCGAGTACCACAGTTACACTAGTTTCTTTTTTCGAGCAAAGAGGACGCTAACAGTTCTTATTACGCACTAATCAATTTAGCAGGGAAACGCCCCGCCCAGCGCTAACGAAAGGAACACACGGCGGTCATCTTGGCACGCGTTTCAAAATTAGAACGTGCACGTCCAAATTTGATTAGTTCCTGCCATAGAGCTAATGCAGGGAACGGGTATTTGAAAATCGAATTTTGAATAGTTGTGGAAAAAGTTTGTGGACTCTTTGGTTGGTAACTTTTTGGCATAAGCTAAATGTATCAAAGACATTATTACTTATTTCCTTTTGAATTTATTTCAGGGTACTTAACATAAGAAGAAACTTTAAGGGTATATTTTAATACAAATTCTCTGCTGCGCATAGCGTTTATTACTACAGATAAGGCAGAAATCACTAGTCCACGAAATGATGCAAAGATCTCAAAAGCTCAATATGATAACACGGGTGCAATAATTTTGTGCCAGCACCGTATCACTACTTCAAATAGAAGCGTGTGTTGAAACGGTGAATCAATGTTTTAATTCTTTTCTTTCTATTGCTAATTTGGCGGCTCAATAATAGTTATATATATTTATTATCTGGTACAAACTATCATCTCATATTCTTTTCTATTATTTTGATCATCCACGTTTAATTACAAGTGTGAATTTGAACTACACTTTAAACTACCCTTGAGTGTTTAACATGACCTACCTATACCGATCAATAGCTTACCCGTATCTTGTCGTATTCCATTACAAAAAAAAGATATTTTTTTTATACATCCTTCACACAATCACAACCCTATGGTCGCTGGTAGTGATTGGACAACGTATCGACCAATTAGAGCCACTAATGACCGTTTCGAGGTCACAGCAGCTCTGACACAATGTTCACACAATGACTAAGCGCCTCTCAGACTGTCTTTGTTCGGAATTAGAACATTTCATTATGCACTGTGGAAAATTATGCCCCGTATAGACGCACGTTCTATAGTGATGCGT
Source organism: Leucoptera coffeella (assembly GCA_030578115.1). NCBI lineage: Eukaryota > Metazoa > Arthropoda > Insecta > Lepidoptera > Lyonetiidae > Leucoptera > Leucoptera coffeella. Next base: position 35,854 of record JAMBLF010001341.1, read on the forward strand.
GTGTGGTGAAAAGAGAGCTTCGAGAAAACAAAGTGGTTGGGACAAAACCAAAATAAATTATCAATGTCAATCAAAAATTAAAAAAATAAGTCTAGTCTTTACACTACATACTAAACACAATTGAATATATAAAAAATACTATAAAATAATACAGTCCCAACCCAATCCGAAGCATTGCAATGTGTTCATTCATAAGTCTTATTATTGCAAATTTTAATATTTTTAGTGTGCATTTCGAATTTGTTTCAATAGTATTTTCTACTCCATTTAGGTTTAAATCTTTGTATCTGCCTTTTATCTATAAGATATTTTCATCGTTAAAATAACTAGACGCAATCCTTTACATACAAATTACATGCATACTCGTACATACATTATATTATACAATACATTATTAAGTACTTCGATATAATATAAGGATCACGTAAGGAATTCCCGTACCCGCTGAAAGTGTAGGCAAATATGTAATCTACATAATATGTATGTAAACAACAATATATCATAATTTATATCTTGTACACCATAGAGTACAATACACCTTGTGTTGTTGTTCAAATTTTTCAAGGAGGTTCTAAAAAACAGTTCTCACGCCTATCTATCGATTGTTTATACCATAACAATGTACATGATATACGCACATAATGCCGGAAGCTGTAGATTGATGATCTTGCGTCCAGGCAGCTCAAATTGACAAATGATTTCAGCGTAATTAACCAGTATACTCATATTTAGGTACAGGTTGGTAGTTGGAAATTAACACACAAGAAACAAGGTTTATGAAGATAATCCTGAAAGGGAGTTGGAGACAGAACCTTAATATTAACTTCCATTACCTGAACATTTGTTTCTTTCTTTTACATTAATAGCTCTTTAGTTCATTATTTAATTATAAACAAAAATACATCCCTGATATCAACAATCAAAGCATACCTTCGTCCACATTCGTAAATATCAAACCTACTCAATGCAGTTATCAACACAATATCACGAACACAAGACTAGATAATAATTTTGTATGTTATGAGCATAGTTTAGGGATCGGTATATGTGAGGGCCTAACAGTCGACTGATGTCGATGTCTCATGTACGAGTTCTGAAAGATTGTATGCATCTTCTAAGTTAAAAAGTAAAGTAGCAGAAGTATTTTCAGGTACCTAAAATGTTTGAAACATATAAAAGCACTATTAGTAAGTTTTTAGTAAAACTAGAGTAGTATACCACGTTTAAAACCGTGTGCCTACGTGTTATTTATCAATCCATTTAAAGATAATAAATATAACGTTTTAATGTGTATTAAAGCATTATAAAAACAGGTACAGTATAAAATCGTTGCGACACTACAAGTTGTACCATTCAGTCAAATGTAAACGTACCTTTATCAGCGCGTAAGTAGCTATCATAACTCATTGAAATGACCATTGATCGTACACTTGTTGAAGGTCCGCAATTAACATATGTTTATTACAAAATGACCACACGATTACCCTTTAGGGTTTTCGAAAGGAAATAAATCTTGAGGTACTTTTGATTAGAAGGCGTGTTTCGGTATGTACTTGACCAAAAATTACTAAACGTTGACCCCGTATTGTGCAATGGCTTCGTTTAATACGTGTAGAAGGTACCTGTCGGTGCAAACATGGCTTAATGTCTTACAAATCACTTTTAAGTAGGAGGCTTTGAATAATATGAAATGGTTTGCTATAAGTACCTTTGTACTTCGCTTAAACGTGGTTTAGGTGGGGAACTAAAAATTTGGAAATTAAAGGTTCTAGAATCAACTACTGTTGAAAATATTTCTGACAAATGTAAGGAAACCTACACGTTTACTATGAAAGGAATTATGCTATTTTTCATGTTAACGATTATCAGACAACTATTTTTAATCAATTTACAATTCATCATCATTGACGCTTATAATAAAGAACCAAAAATAATCTAATCATACTTTATTTATCTCCAAAATTATCATATCCAGCTTCAGAGGTATCACTTCTATATAGTTTGTATTTACCTACTTGACATCAAGACTAAAACTTATACCCACTTAACAACCCTACCATTCCTTTGAAACAAATGAACCGTACAAACATTCTAGTGTCCAATTTCCGCATTAATCCGGATATCATTACAGGCGTCACGACGTATTCTGTTCCAATTCCTATGTTATAATAATCACGAATGAATTCATCATAATTGGGCTAGTCGAGGTCGCCTATCGAACAACAATTTCGGGTCATTTATCATCTGTTCGCATTTGAATGGCTGCTGTTTTTATTCATCTTTTTGTGCCAACTGACAGGTTGAGCAAATCTTTAGAAACATCGTGTACGAGAACAGATTTTGCATTGGCTATCAAAAGATGATTAGAGTTCAGGGCTAGGTGCCCAGGCCTCAAGACTCCTTTTAAACTAATCATTTTGAACTTTTCACAGGAGGTCGCCACTTGCGTAACGTTTTAAATGTTCAATGAATTGTATGTTCTATAAACTATTGTTCTTAAAAACAATAGTAGCAAATGCTGATAATTAATCCGTAGTATTTATTAAATTAACTTTCAAATACCTAAAATTTTGATGAAGATTTTATTTATATTTATTTAATAAGCAATATTACCTAGGCACTTAATAATGAAAAAGCAGTTATAACAGTAGGCAGCGTCTACTTTCAAACCAAAGACGTTTAAACATAATTTTCGTTCATATATATAAGTGATTTTTCTTCAACCATGAAAAAAGGCTTGAGTCTGCCCTTGAAGCAGAGATCTAACTTAAATTAATTTAGATAATACCTAGGACAGAATTTAGATCATTGATCCTCTCTAACCCATAGTTAAAATTAATACAATCATAGGTAACTCTTTCTTATAGTAACTACTCGTACGTCTCATTTTCATTACCCTAGGATCTGGACTCTTGAGGTTCTCTCCAATCTAGACGTCTAGTCTTCGACACTAGACACGCATAGTAGGCTAGTATTTAGTCCACCCATCGTCTAGAACAGTTAGGCCATCGATTTATCCAAATCATAATGGCGTTAGCACAAAAACTGTCAATCACAGAGTCGCATTAGCCGACCTTGGCATTTCGCTTAAGCCGAAATGAGACTTCAATCATTATTAATAACTGTATTTAAAACTATAATTTACGAAGTGTAATACGCATTTTTTACGTGCCTACGCTCGTGCGAACATTAATCATGGTGAGTTCGTGACACGTCTTTTGAATTTTAATCGATGATGTCAACTTTTGAATTGAAAGTTTAAATGCTTTTTAACTACATGTTACGAACACGGGGAGAGGAATTGATCGTGACGTATATTTTTTTCTTACACACTTCCGCAGTTATAGAACCTCCTTTGGTTATTGCACGAAACGTATCTAATAACTTTACTTATTATCAGCTAATATAAAATAATCTAGCAATCTAAATTTCATAGTTATTACGAATGCATATAGTCTTAGTTTATAATAGCATTGTCTTATACCTACTCTAAAACGTATTATATTCAACAATTTATGCATCTTACTTTATCCTATCACGTAGCTTAGACATTTTATACCTCTTTCTTCATTATCATCATCTTAAGAATACCTAATTTATTATGATCTATTTATCTATCTCTAATATAACTTTACATGCATAACATACCTAAGTACCCACTCTTTAAAAGCCTATACAGCCTTTACTACTCAGAGTTCGTCTTAAACTGGTTGTTGTAGCTCTCAAATGACTGTTTGTCATACGTATAGCCTCTGGCCAATCGCTGATTGAGCCCGTGTCACGGCACCGCCTTTGAGCCGCGACTCGACTTGTTTTTCGAGATAATTTGGTACTAGAAAAAAGTATACATAGATAGATATATGTAAGATAAGTGTCATGACTGTAAATTATGTGTGTGTGTGTGTGTTGTGCAATGGAAGTGTGCTTTTCAATTCGTTGGTAAGTTTCATTCAGAACGTTAGATTTTAATCCTGAAATATTAATGTTAACCTATCTAGGTACTGTGTATGACAATTGTCTTATATACAACAACTACATCCAAGTTAGACGCAATTCAAAAATTTTGAGCCTCTTCGATATCGTCGAATGATAATACCTATTACTAAAAAATATGTAACCTAACTCAGCAAAAGCAATTTCGTAATCAACACGGATATAATTACACAAAATCCTTTCAACCAATTCCGGAGAAATTACTCCTATGCTGCAAACCGTCACCATTTTCCTGATGTATCTAATCAGGGTGTTATTTATGGCTGCTTAAGTGGGGCTTGCAATTACGAGGGACCGATTAAGAACTGCCCGTCATTAGGTAGAAGCAACGGTGTAGAGTGACTAGGAGGTAGGTTGTTTGTGGACACAGAAGAAGCTGTTATTTATATAAGAAATCCTATAATACATATAAGCGCCTCAAAAGAACGAAGCACTTGGAAAATGTTGAGAAAGCCTGCAATACATATAAGCATGAAATACATCTGTGATTAGTGATATGCTTGCATACATTATATGGTAAACTTTCGCTTAGCATGAGTAATAGAGCTCACTCAAATTAAATTCACACTAAAATAGAAATTATAGTCCTCCAGATACATGAATAATATGTGTAAATATGTAAGATAATTGTTTATTTTTGTTCTAACCTAGGTCTTAATAGAATGAGTGTCTCATTTAATAATACACACTTAATATACATTCGAAGTCGCCACAATATCTCTGAAGCTACTTTTTGCCTCAAGTCTCTTAGTCGCTTCTTACGATATGCGAACCGCCAAAAAGGTAACGTACGTACGTATACGTAACATTCCGTTATAATACGACAGAGAACTGTCAATTTATAACCAAATCAATCGTTCCGCAAATTGTAGTATCTCCTTACCAGTAAAAATTTATCAAAACCTATAGCCACCATACACTCCGTTCTGTGGTCTGTTATTAAAGCAGTTCTCCAGACGTGGCATATGGGCCACTTCTTTAAGCGTCCACCAATCGTGACCCCGTCATTTAGGATTTAGCGAAATGATCCTCCACTCCAAATCCAAGTGAAAAAGTGTGAGCAAAAACTGGCAACGCGTGCCAAGAGGCCCTATTCCGCCCTTCCTAATATTTATCGCGGTTTTATTACTATAATTTTCCCAATTCTGACTGGCCTAGCTGCAGTTTGCGAACTAATTTCGGATAACGGCACATTTTTTGCTGTTCCAAATAACTTTGTTGGTTTGATTTGTGTAAAAACAAAGCGGTTATTAAATAGTTCCGTTAACGGTATCGTGCCCTTTTTGATACCTACTAAATACAGCTACCTTAGAACGATATTAACTTAGAACGATATTTGGAACGATATTATTTCATTTGAATTTGCATAGAGAGAAACGATTATCTATTTTAGTACTAAATAGGATTAATTTGTACAAACAAAGCTCTTGTACATGTAACTGTTAGATTTACAGTAGATATTCCAAAAAATGTACATACTTTCAGGGTGAACAGAACCTCGGAGAGACGACGATATCTCGTAAGTCATTTCCTAGCGTGGATATTGGGGTTGTGATATCGTATGGAACATTGGTAACATATTGATAATATTCTGTCTGTCTGCCATCAGATTTTATTTTCCCCTAGGCCCTTAGTTGCCTTTTACGATATGCCGGGAAAAATAGAATCAAGTTAACATTCATTTTATGTTCCAGACTGGCACGGGACAAATGTAAGTAGGTTTTACGTTCTTCATTATTAGTTATACATATAGAGGTAAGTAATTTTCTTTTATTTTGTATAAGAATAGATGACTAAGATCATGGTACCTCATTAAATAGTAGGTATGTACAGCTCATAACTCAAGAGTAAAGTAACTAAATGCACTATAATAGTAAGTAACCCACCCATCTATTGTGAGGAGCTACGCAATTGCATCTTGGAGGCAAGTTGAAGCCTACTTTATGTAACATATTGTTATTTAGAAATCGTTTATTATCTGGCACAATGTGAAGCGCCCGCGGTGCCCTCCATTGTTACTCCCTTTATCGATACAGGCGTGACATTTAAATGTTCCCACAGCGAGCGACATGGGACGTCCACTCGGACAGACCGCCGCGGGGCGAATGAATATTTTCCTCTCCTTTTTTTATGCGTGCGGGTAGTTTGCAAAGAATGTGACCGCGCGTGCGATATGAAACGCCCGGGGTTAGGAAGACAATCTTTTATAAGACGGGCGCATTGAGAATGCTCATACCTCAGATTCTTGTGTCGTTTACCAAATTGCATTGTCTGGTGTCCTGGTTTTTCAACAATTTCATTTTTTTACAATTGCAATTTATTATTTACAGAGTGAAAGTATGCGTTCGATATTATATTCATAAAGGAGAGAGAAGTGCGCGCAATTCATATTGTTTAACGAATCACGTTTTGTGGTTGAATAATCGGGCCTATCTCATTGCATTCCGCTTTACGTAAAGTTTTCATTGAACTCATAATTGCCTCTTGGATGCCAAAGCAAAGAAAATATCAACTCATGACCCAAACGTAACCGAAGGCACGCCTTCATATTGTTACGCTTTTGTAAAATGGATGTGAAGCAAGATAAAATCTTTACTAGCACCTTTAAAACAAAAGTCGGCTTAGCACATAGCACTCCAAGTCATCAAAGTAAGTGTTCTTGCCAATAAGCGATTACCATCACAAAATGGCGACCGATTAGTTAGGAGCGCGGGCTGTCAAAACGTTCCTTTTCTGTCAAAAGCATAACAAGTAGACAATAAACTGTTGCGGGTAACAATAGACAACTGGCGAGTGGGCAAAGAGGTTAGTCGTGCGATCGTGCTGCTTCCAACATCCTAAGAAGCTCCGAAACTAGACTGTGGCCTTCAGTTAATCCCATTACCATTGTTCCGAGCTGAGGATAGATTGTTATAAGATTAAGATCGAATCACGCTACGTGTAAATGTCAAACATGGCAGCGTCAAGTTTAGCGTGAAGCTTAAAAGTTATGATTTTTTTGGTTTTGATGGTTTGTACCATGGTGGATTAGATACTTTGTTGGAGTCAGTATGTATGTTGTTAGAGTTCTATTTAGCGTTGTATTTATTCTAAAAAAACATATTTTATTAATACACTGAAACCTCTAAAAAATGTTTATCGAATTGTATAAATAGCGAAGCGTTATATATATAGGTTTAAACTAAACATCAAATAAACCAGAAAATAATGACCATTTGTAGAAAACCCTATCTTAGATATCTCCTAAAATTACTCCAAAATTTATTGGTCGGGTTGTAATTAAACATCGATTACTATTATCGCGTGCTACAAATTATTTGATAATTCAAAAAATGCATCAAGAAGCACCAAATATTTTCCCAAGGAATTTGAATAAAAATTTAAATCCATATAGCTACCGGTGATGAATTATACGGGTACAATATGCATTTCAAAATTCGAATGCCACGCATGTTTCGCTTACGTGCGGCTTTGATATTGAATTGATTATGCATTGAATTGATTACAATTTAGCATCACGAATGTAACTCTCCCACGGTTTGACAATCCAATTTAGCAAATTGATCAGGAGCGGTTAGCGATTTCCATGATAATATTTACTCTCTTAGGGCAAATGAGGATAAATAGGGGTATTGATGGAATATCTATGAAGATTCCAATAGGTACCTCAAACGCCTCTTACAACTTGCCCAAATAAGGTTTTTTTTGTAATTGAAGATCGACACAAAAATGTATGATATAGTAAAGTAAATATAGAACATGGATTTTTTTTAAGAATCTTTTATTTGTTTATTCGCTTCATTTAGTTAGCAAATCATGATAAAAATGATATGTACCTACAGTATTAATTTCATGTATGTATATAGGGATAAATAGTAGTCTAGGTACCTACCTAGACTGTCAATATCTAAGACTATCAATCTACCTAGACTATCAATTCACTCTATAAATAACAACATATTTAAATTATACGGTATATTATACAGTAATCATGGGTATACAAATTAAAACTATAAACTTAAAATAGAAATAAAAATATATTTATAGTCATCGCTGTCAGAGGACGCTGGTAGGGTTCTTAAGACACTGACAGCATCTCCCCTCTGAATAGAAATGCTAAGTATGTATATCTAATTAAAACACTCACACTCCCATATTAAATAAACATAACATTCTTAATGCTCCCGCTACCACATACAATTTAGTCCCGAACTAGTAAAAACTCAATTCCGGGAGGTCCAATCGTCACCAACCTGTCAAATGGGCCTTTGTCAAGGACACAACATAATTGTCCAACAAAGCCCAAGCATTGTTACCTGTAATTGTATTAGACGCACCGACAATCCACGGAGCGGGCTCACGGGCTATTGGAGGTCAATGAAGCGATGTAGAAAGAAAGAAAGATAATGGTGAGATGGATAGTACAAAACATAGGTACATAAATGCGTCAGGAATATATTAATATGGAGAACTAGACAAAGATCGAAGATTCCCTATACATACGAGTATATGAACAATGGTAAAAAAAGTTTTGTAGCAATATTTAAATCGCTTATATCCACTCAAAAGGCAAATTATTTGCTGATAAGTAACATATAGAAGTAAGTAATAATAGTACATATAAAACAAGAAACGAAACAAACGAATACAATTATTTCATACTTAAAATGTTACTTGTTCTATAACACGCAACATATAAGTTGTTTAAGATTTGTCTCGTTTAGTTTAGCTCTACATCAAAATAAATAAATCTACACCTCAAATATCTGCTCCTTTGAAGAACAATTCAAAAATGTACTTGCTAACATAATTTGCGCACAAATAAACAAAAGTTCAAACCAAGTTTATATTTATTATATTATTATAGAATTAAATGAAATCTACATTCACGCAAACTCAAAAATACACAAAAAACAATTGCCCTATGTTATATCGATTATCTTTTGTCGTATACAAGATATGACAACGTTGTGATGGTTAGACCTCCCAAGACCCACAGTTTTTGTTGACCAATTTTACGCTATTTTGCTATGGTAAACGGAACACTAACCCATTGTGGTATTGTATTGAAAAACAATCCGTGAATTGAAACACAGGCATGTGAAATTGGGAGTTGTAGATTGTAACTATAGGCCTTCTGAACTTCGTGGTTTCGTAGAAATTTACTTACCTATATTTCTATTGCAAATTTATTCTTCCTTCTTTTAGTTTAGTTTTTGTTCATCAAAACTTCCAGTCACGTAAATAAAAGTTGATATACACCAGTTACCATAATCCTTCACTATTTGGCATATAATATAATCAAAATGTGAACATGTGCTTATTAGACTAGGAAAAATCAACTGGGAAGTTTTCAGGTAAACTAACTGCAATTTCTACGCCAAAGACCAAGTTTAAATACGATACTTTGTAAATTCAGTAAGGCTCCAACTCAATATTTGATCGTAACACAAGCAGCAAGATTACGTTTTAATAAAAGAGAGTGCTTACTAAGACCGTGATTTAACAAGAGCAGACCACATCAAATTTAATGTCCATTTAAAAGTACAGAAACTTATCTGCCTAACCTGTACCGTCAGCAGAATAATAACCAGAATAATAAATAGAATAATAACTAGGAAAACAACCGTGCAGAAAGGTAATATTATAAGTACAAGGTAGGTATTAGAAATGAAGCTGTTACTACGAAAATTCCATGATGGTTTAAGTACCTATATACATACTTTCTTGTTATCGTTTTTGTCGGTTATTTACACGATGTAATACGTATACGTGTCATTTAAATTACAAAAGGCATATTTTCCTATTTCCTTGTATAGTGTGATATGTACTTTGACTATATCCATTGCAAATTTTTATTCGATCTAACTACTTATTTACTACTATAGCGATACTTCTAAAGCGAACCATTTAAATAAATTTCTTTGAAGACTTCCAGTGCTTTTATCGAAAGACTTCAATTCGCTTTCGGCCCCAAATCACTACATCGCCGCTACTGATTAAAATACTACTTTTCCATGTCACTGTTGCCTATTGCCTATCCACAAACATACCCCAATACTCCTTCCACCTACAAATCATAAGACCATCCTACTTACTACCTCTCTTGCGATCGCTCTCGCAATTAGCAGAGACGCTTCGGCCGGGAATACGCAAATTGCCCCCCGGCTATTTACAAAGGCACCGGCTCTTCCCAGGGGCCAATTAGACCCCCATATGCCACTTGTACCTAATATGTTCCCCTCTTACGATAATTTGCATCGAATATAGGTCTCGGATTTCGGGTATTAGATGGTTTTGTTACTTGTTGCTAATGGTACTTACTTTTTTTTTACGTTTTTTTTTACATACTTTTTTTAAAATGTTTTTTTTGACGTTCAATAAGTGATTTTAATATCCTTATGTTGAATAAAAAGATTTTCATTTCATTTCGTTGTTAAAAATAGTGCAGTTATCTCAATCAAATTAAAAATAAACATCTATAGCATATATGCTAAAGTTATCACTGAGATATCTTTGCTTAATTTTGATACTTTAACAGCTATGTGTCATAATAAATGTTTTCATTGTTTACGAGTATTACTCAAATACACACTACTGTGATCTAAAGTAATACATGTAACTTAATAATTTTATGAGCATATTCGAATGCGACCCTTACTCGTAGTTCACAAGCAACAAGTTTAACGACTTTTATTTACTCAAACGTCTGCCTATCACTAACACAGTCCCCATGCACATAGACATATAATACGCTCTTTCGTTATATTATATATATTTGAGAATCACTACATAGTATAAAACAAAGTTGCTTTCTCTGTCCCGTTGTATGCTTAAATCTGTGAAACTACGTAACGGATTTTGATGCGGTTTTTTTAATAGATAGAGTGATTCAAGAGGAAGGTTTATATGTATAATAACATCCATTAAATCGTGGAGTATGCTATATATTTTATACCCGTGCGAAGACGGAGCGGGTCACTAGTAATTAATCATTATAATTCGTTATCCTTTTGTCCATAATACTTCTTAGTTCCCAAAATCATCACTGAATCGAATGCCTTATCAATAATTACTCCATTAGTGGTAAACTCATTCACTTTCAATAACTCCCGCACTCACGCGGATTTTAAAACACGACTGATTCCCCATTGAGGAGGTACAGGTATGTGGGTACATAAATGCGGCTAATTAAGCCGCTTCCAAGACTTTAACAACTGTCCAATAGATTGATTCTGCTACAAGGTACCTAGATGTTTTATTAACCTGTTTGTCCATTCATATGTTGAATAAGACTGAGTTATAGAAGGTTCTAGATTCCATCCACCTTTGATATATGGAAACTAATTACAAAATGTATATTTTATGTAGGTACGAAATATTCCAAGAATATGACAACATATTCGGGAGTAAAAATCCTTTAATCCAGTCGTCTATGGTTCGTCAACAAAGTCAGCAGCTCAGTGAAAGTTGCAAATACAAATAATTATTTTCGGCTGAATATTTAGTCAATTGTGATGCCAAACTGGCTAAATATATTTGCTTTGGTTCCTCAACTGGAACGAACCGAAGAACAATCAAGAGAAGAATTGCAGCTTCGACTTCGTTTTTCTTCGGTTGTAGCGGCTGAAGGCATTGGTGTAACCATGGCGACTGAATAACAAGAAGTGCAAACGCCATGGCATCAGTGTTTGTACTTCAGCCGTCATAACCTTAGTAGTGAATGGCTTACTAAAGAAATTAAAAAAAACCTTTAATTACTTCAAACAAAAATTTTACGTTTGGTTTAAGTCATTGGACTAAGGTAAATAATTTCAGCAATATTTACTGATGACTAGCTAGTCTCATCCTTCTTATGTTGTAATATATTATTCTCAGCATTTCAATAGAATGGACATATAATACAGACATTAGACAATTTATTCTTATTAACTTTTTTTCAACAAACCTAATAACAAGTTAGGCTTTAAAACTAAATATCATTAAAATCACTTTTTTAATAAAAAAAAATTTCGTAAGACATGACAAATAAAATACAATTTATGTATATTTATGCATAATTGCCCATATGTAAAGAACAGCTCTTCACTTATAGTTTTAAGAGATTCGCGATTTATACTCATGATTAATAACTAGCGGGACTTATCGCGTATGTTTTTATATAATATATCTGCCCGTGACCATGGCTGCTGCAACGTAGCCGAAACGTCGGGTTAATAAAGGTAACTTTATTATATAAAAACATACGTACAACATAAGTACAAACATAAGTCCCGCTAGTTATTAATCATGAGCTCTTCACTTAATGTCCATAAATAAACCAACTTCCTTCCAATACCAGAATCAATCTCCCCGTACCTCCGCCTCGATATTTACAGATAGCTAATGAGTACCTTGGTACTTTCTCACGATCGGAGCCTCCGTCCACACGCAGTCCCTCCCTATGAAATCTCGGGAGGGAATTGTTGCTCACTTGCTCATCTTTGCTCATTAAGATCAGGCGTAAATAGTATACGTGTACAGACAATGGTGTTCACGACCATTCACCCTTGTGGGGTGGTCAGAGGTTCAGGTGTCCTTCTTCGCAATCGCAGAGGTAGTAAACATACTCATGTACAAAGCCTTCTATTGGGATATAAAGGGTTCTCTCAAAACTTCAATATAAAATAATAAGAGTTGGTAACCCGTCACCACTACGGCCTCAGATTAGCATGGAACTCTTTATAAACTAGCATAAATCTCCTAGACTAGCATTATATTTAAAACTATTTAGTAGTTTTTCACGGTCTACATCATAATATTAAGTTTAACCTGTAGGGATTGCTGCTTAAAATTGTAAATAATTTCTAAATTATCTAAGTTTCAATTGCCTTCAATAGCAATACCTACTCTTTGGCTTACACCGAAAACCCCAATACTTCTACTATGTACTATATCTAACGAAGGTATATACAGAGGCAATTGCGCAACTTGGTGGTGTATTAACACGCTTGTGATCCACCATAGTAACGTACACCTTGGTGCGGCGCCTTATCTTAGAGGCCTCAGAAATTATTTGCACCATAGTGGCTTACCTGAGTTAGGGAGACTTCAAACTTATGAACAACTATCATGGTGGGTACTTAACTTGCTGTTATATTCAGTGGCATAGTTTGAACTTGGAGTAATTGATGTGAAAATGTATATGCATACTCGTAGATCATATTTAAATTTCTATATACAAAGAGATCAGCAGTTATGTACTGATACATTAGTTACAGTGTTCCAGTAAGCAGCTACTTCAAAATCATATTATACAAGCTTGAGTAAACATCGTTCTCCTCGTTGTCCTTTGAGCAAAGCACTAGGTTCATCAACTGATATGAGTGAGTACCTATAGATTGATTGATATAGGATACTTATCCTTTCCTTTATTCAAGTTGCTAATCGGTAAGAGAATATAAATTAAAAAGTAGGTTTAATGAATTATGATAAGAAAGATCTTATACGAAGATTCTCTTCATTTAAATTACTAATTCTCTTAACCTTTTGCCGCTTGCTTAAGCCTTGTTGTATCTTGTCCATAGCCTTACATAGACACTAAATCTTCCAAAAAAACAAACAAACGCGTTCACGACTATAACCCTTACGAGATAGAGGTTCAGGTGTCCATCTCCGCATTGCGAAGTTACTAATTCTATGGCCACCTACATAATAAATCTCACAAAACCTTCCCAAACGCAGGTGTGAAGCTCACCTTAATAGCAATTGTATCACCGTGCCAATCGGCGCTGGCAAATGATGTTAATTTTCGAGTTTTACGGCGAAACAAAGCTCGGGCTTATCTTTCGCTCCATCGCTCACGAACGCCGATGCTCGACGAGTTACGGCAAGGAGCGGGCCATGAGTCCTAAGACTGAGGTTGTACTGGGTATTGGGAGAGAGGGTTATGTTTATTAGGGACACAGACAAGGAAATTAATATACTTGGGTAGAAGTTATAAAATAATTGAGCTGACTTTCATACATTGGTTTTTACATAAAAGTTAAGTGTAATCTTAGGTTCTGAGTACTAATATTAAGAGGTACCTAATATTAAGCATATGATTAATTAAACAAGGATTCATTTCACTGGCTACACTTTAAAAATGAATACTTAATTACAATATCTATAGTTACTAAAATGCAAAAATATAATACATTTTCCTACAATTTACGTTAACAACATAAAATCGGTTTATCACCAGTGATACTATTGAATTACTCATACTCATACCTACTCAAATATAATTCATTTTATCACAGTATTTAAGAATCTCTAGATTCACATCAAATATAATAAACACGGGAAAGTAACTTTAAAATCTTTCACAACTTTTGTTTCCTCTAGTCTCAGTATACACTAGGCCTTAGATAGAAGCAATTGTTGCCAGACTACCGAAGTGCAGTGCATAGAGCACGACCTATCTCGCCAGATAGCATCTGCCGACGACAAATCGACCAGCCCAGAGACAACCCGGGATCAAACTGAACTAGCTTGGAGAAAACATACACGATTTTGGAAAAGTAGCAATAAATATGTTTCAGAGTTATGAAAACAATTAAGTACTAATCACTCGTAGTTTGTTTTCTCTGTCCCTATGTCCCTTTGTATGCTTAAATCTTTGAAACTACGCAACGGATTTTGATTTTTTTTAATAGATAGAGTGATTCAAGAGAAAGGTTTATACGTATAATAACATCCATTAAATAGCCAGAAGAGCGAAGCCGGAACGGGTCGCTAGTAAATTAATATTTTAGATTTGTTACTTAATATTTTTTTCGCCACCCGTCACGAATGGCTCCCTGGAGAGGCGGAGTGTGGGTCACGGAGACCCGATTTGCATCATTTACCTTTAACCGCCGAGTGTGTATGAGAAGATGTATGAATGTCAATGAAGCGAAAGTGGTCTGTCAGGATCGGGACAAATGGGGATCCGTGATCTCTGCCTAGCCTTCTACAGGAGTCAGGCGTGATGTGTATGTTTGTATGTATGTATTTTTTTTTATCTATAAAAGTTTATTAATTTACTTGCATGGAAAACTGACAGCTTTATTTATAATGAATAAGAAATGCTTTAGTCCATAGAAAGCTATACAAGTTTTCACTAATATTAATTTACTATAATTATGCAAGATAAGTGAACATCCAGCAACTCAACAGAAACACCATATATAATTAATTAGGCAATTTTGCATGTATTTACTATTGATTTCGTATACTTTTACGTTTACTTTGGTTTTGTCCTTATTTTAATATGTATAGCCTTATAAAAAAAATTCATTGGCTAGTTTTCTAATCCAAGATACATTCGAGTATCGAAGCATAATCGTTTCCTTTCATTACTTAAAGATGTACTGCATATAATATATGTCCTCGTTTAGTCTCAGCTTTACTATCGGTATTGTATGAGTTATCGATCAAGAGCATAGGCAAACGCGTTCACGACCATTAACCCTTGCGGGGTAGTCAGACGTTCAGGGCCCTTACTCCACTAATTAACTTTGACAGCCACTCAACTACATCGCTATAGCGATAATTCTGCGTCTCGGCCGTTAAAGTGGCACTCTGCTAATATTTTGACAGCCACAATAACGCCATAATAGCGAGTCAATGGCACTTCAGTGGCTACTCAAAGTACAGAAATTATTGTCTATGGATTACAACAATTTAAAAAACTGTTTGTACTAACAATGCAGCAATGTCAATTAATGCATATTGATTTAGCAGTTAAAAGTTTTAAGTTTATAACGTAAACGTAACTAAAAACGTAACTGAAAAAATATTTTATGTTTTTAATTGAAACTAAAACTACTAACTGAGTGTGTGAGTGTACATTAGATATTGACTATAGACAAAGAAAGCTGTCAAAACAATAGTAGAGTACCAAATGAAGGCTATTGAACTAATATTGAGGCACGTCAGACTCAGAAGTATTTCGATAGCGCTTCAGTGGCCAAAATTTGTTAGTGGAGTGCGAAAAGTGTCAAATTACGGCTATTGAAGTGCCACAATGTCGACACTGAAGTAATATTGTGGCCAATATGAATTAGTGGAGTAAGGGCCCAGGTGTCCATCTCCGCAATCGCGATGGTAGTAATTGCATAGAATCAAGGGCATAAATAGAACTGGTGAAACTATCGTGCTTTTGCTAGTGTTACGATTATTAATATGGAATATTTGCAAAAGATCCTTTACCCACTTTATAGTTACATGTCCTTATACTTTCACATCCTTTAATCCCTATCGGGGTGAACAGAACCTCGGATATATAATATTTCATTTTAGGTAGGTTCGATTCACTTTTTAGCACGACTACATGTAAACAACTATATCATTACTATTGACTACCCGTATTTTCTGAAATAAAAACAATTTCTTTCACGACTATTAAACCTTCGGAGTAAACAGAGATTCAGTATTCTCGACAATTGTGGAGGTAGTAATTGTAATGCCACTTCGAAACCGCATGTTGACCAGATAGTTAGTAATCATTGTGTCGGGTAGTAAGCCGTGTCACTGCGCAAGCACTGACTATTACTTGTTCGGGGAATAGGTGTGTTCCTTTACGATGTTTTCCCTCTCCGTAGTATTCGGTGCATTTCTCAAATGTATTTTTATTGAGAAAATTTACATAGTAAATCAAAACATTTAAATCCCATTGGTACATGCTCCTTGGTATGTACATTGTACCCACTGATACAGAGGCAAGCCGTCAATGACTGGGCGCCGTCGAATTAATTTTCTGTATTTCTCCATATAAGTGGATTCAAGGTGATCATAGAATTAATACCTTCGCAAATGTCTAGATGAACACCTGAACCTCTGACTACCCCGCAAGGGTTAATGGTGGTGGACGCGTTGTTTTGTTTTTTCTTTTATTCCTCCATATAAACCCCGATTCATGTGACAATCTCTTCTGCCACAGATAATAATAATATACGTCTAAAACGCTTCCGTTTCTTCCCGGCATGAAGTTGAAAACGACTAAGAGTAATTGGAATCAATCGAACGCACAACCCTAATAAATATTTATACTAAAAATGTCTAAGTAGATATAATCATGTCTCCCAGGTTATGTCCTCACCTAAAGGGTACAGGACGTGAATGGTTAAGTTTGTAAAAGTATCAACTTCATTACTTCTACTAACTAATCTTATTAGGCGTCCTACTCCACTTCAATCGCAATTTATACGACATTCTCCGCTGTCATTGTTTCTGTCCACGACCTTAAATAAAACCTCTTCACCCCCCCTCCTCTGTCCACATACCATTAGCACCAATTCCCCAGTTTTACCCATCTTAGTCCTGGGAAGTTCGTTCGCGTGTCCACTAGTATCACCGAAGATCGAAGCACGCTTCAACCGCACTTATCTTTGCATGCCGGGAACAGATGTGCACTCCTAATAGCTCAGAGTACACTGGGAAACATAAGAATAGTTTATTTGTCTATGATTTTTTGTTGGTATTGAATGAAAATAAAAAAATAAAAGACTATCGGTACATATCTGTCAAAAATTATATGATTGATACATTTGAGTATATAGGTATAACCACACTTCTACTTGTGTAACGGGTTAAGCAGTCTTATCGATCCTGATAAATCTTTCTTGTTTCACTCATACCGATGTACAGGAAAACATTTGAAAACTTATGATTATACATAATATGTTAAATACTAACGCAGGATAGTTAAGCATGGGAAAGAAAGGGAGCCAGGTAAAAGTAAACAACAGTACAACTAAAAGAAAATTTTATTAGACCGTTCTAATAATCAATTAAATAGATTACTCTTTAATATTGTATTACATTAATTAGATAAAGTTGTCTCAATCCTAAACACCTATAATGAAAAACAATCAAATTTTAGTCCTAGTTCTATGTGAATGTCATTGAAATATAATAATAAAAAATTCTAGAAGTTACTATATATCTAAGATTTTATCCACTCCGAAGGACTGTATGCTAATAATATAAACATTTCGCATCCCACTGTACAGGCCAATACTAAAAGTAAAACTGGGTTCACGCGGCAGATGTTCCCGATTCCATCTCAATGGTGAGGTCGCACGAATACCAACCATTTCAGATTCAGACACGGATCTAGCTAGTCTGGCACTTAGAAGAATGTAACTAGCTGTCTTTCCTTTCCTTGCCTTAGAATGATGGGTTGTATAAAGGATCAAATTTAGTAATGTATTCTATATACATAAAGAGACTTTCGCCTCTCCCTTTACAGGTAACAGAATGTAGGAGATACAATATCTGTTTGGTCACATTTTGTATAATTATTAACTACGATGATGACATGGATTTAGAATATTAGTTGTGACTATATATCTACTCAATATCTGCTATTAATTCCTCGTCTCTTACCTCCTAGAACATATTAAAGAAGAAAAGCCTATAGTTTGTTAGTTTATTATATTGTCGTCTAAATTATTAGGAAAAAAACTATTTCCTGTCGATATTAGATTGGTAATCTATTATTATAAGGCAAAAAAATCGTTTTTTATCAACAGCCCTCTACAACCAGAATCCATTCCTTAGCACTCCTGTCCCTATCAGTTAGTGGCCTAGTCGTGATGTAGCACCTCCGTGGAGGCATCGTAAAGCAAATCACCTGCGTGCTGCGGTAAGAGTCGTGTCACCCTACTCGGATTGTTCACGCGTCTGAACTACGGGTGGTTCCTAATTGGTAGACTAGATGGCGTTATGTTTAGTGGTGTTTCATGTGATAAGGCTTCTAGGATTTAGGCATACGGACTGCAATTCAACTGCATTCAAACTGCAACTGTCTCAAAAAGTTTAAAGTTAAAAGATAAATACCTAAAACCTGAAAAAAATAATATCCAAAAGATAATATTTATGTATGCAAATGCTAGGAGAATAGAAATCTAAATAGGTCTCGTTTGAAAACATTACGTAACTTAACTAAGTGCGTTACAATTATCATAGAGTATTATATTACCTTTTGTCTATGGGCCTAAGGTGATAGTGGTAGTTTAAGGCCGTATAAGTAAGTTTAAGAGTTGGAATCCTTTGAACTCGGAAGCGAATAATTTTATTAGAAAATGGTTTTCCTTACAGGCTTAATTTTTCTTTATTATGTACTGCGGATCTGTCTAACTATTGAGGGACTACCGACTGTGGCATCCAGATTCTAAACATATGGATGTCATTATTTTTCGTTATAACATAATGACTATAAAGTTTGTAGAGGTATATAGAAATGTTGAACCTTATATCAAGTTTTGGATTCAGAGACAAATATGCATATCCGCATACATAATCGTAATTAGTACTCTCTTTTTACAAATACTATCTTATCTAAGTAATAGGTATTAATATTAGTCCCTTAGGAACAACCCAGTAACTCTGTAGCGACGATATCTTTCTCCTCAGCCAAAGTGGAACAACGGATATCTCATGGACAGTAATTTACTGCTTTATTCTATTGTTTTACGTGCTTCTTAGTACTTAGGAAATATCTTTTCAACTAGCAACCGTTACAGAAATTATTAAATCCTTTAGAGATTGCCATCTTTTGGCCTTACGAAACTTTGGTACGTTTAAACTTTAAATCTGGTGTTTCCTTGCGAAATGAACTGTCAGGGTTGATTCCAGGGAAGATCAAACATCTGTTAAAGGACAGGTGAGGGCTGTCACAGTAAGGGTGTCAATGTTACCTTTTTGTAAGGTAAAGCACAATGAGGAAATTCATTCGTCACCTGTAAATAATTAACAGTATTTCAAATGACAAATGAATAAGCTGACGAATAACAGATGAATCATAGTCTTCCAGTAGCCTTTGGACAGTTAAGTATGCATCTCAATTCTCTAAACATGATAACAAACGTGATGATTGGGCATGTTACAGAGATTTGTCTCTGATTTTTTTAATATTATCAGCATATCCTTTGATTTTTGTACTATTACGGTTTCTAATTGTTACTTAAACACCAACTATAAATGTTAGTAGTGTTGTACCAGTTAGTAACCAAAGTAGGTACTAGATTACCTATCTAGGTAGAAGCTCCCGCAACCCGGGCGGTCGTCTCAGCAGCATAAATTGAATGGCCTCGTGACTCCACAATATCAGATGCAGGCCGATAAATGGACGACGTTTCAACCGATTCCCGTGCTTCGATAGGTGTGGGAATGTTTAATGGGAACTGTATCTCGGCGAGTTTATTGCTAACTAATTATAACGTCACGCAAGGTCTCAAACTTGAACTTAGAATGTGGCCAGTGATTATTCTTTTGTTTCTATGTTTCATTGGTTGTAGGAAAAGTTCATTGTATTGTAAACACTACTTATTCAATATGATTTAATTTATTCAATCTAACTTCATCGCAATCTAACTCCGGTAGTTTACATAAAAATATTAATTATGTATTGATTGTTGAATAATAATAGATTCCCATATACCACATTGGTCTTAGCAAATCCAGCTTTCAATGACCAAAGCTTTGTTATCAGATCTCCTAACTGCGATTTTCCGCGGTAACTTTATTTACAAATACACTTAAGCCGCGATTACAACTAACCGATTAAATTTCGTACTCCAAATCCAAGCATCTATTGTATTCACATAATTACACACAAAAGCTTGTATTAGACCATAAAATGACAAGGACACACATACTCGTCACGATCGCTATCTCATTACCCGCTTATTGTTATGCCATTTAGCCTAATGGTTTTTTAATCGCGTATACAACCTGCTTGTTAAGTCGAAGGAAACAATGGACCGTTGAAAACTGACCTCGGATGTGTGACAGCTTATAATTCTGGTAATAGATGCAATTACCTCGTGATGCATGTGGGGTAAGGATGGGGTAGTTGGTACCCGTGAAAGTGTATATAGAAAGTATTTCAAGTTTCGTTAATATATTACCTACCTAGTGCATACTTATTCATTTAATTAGTTACTTTTGATGTATAAATTAAAATTATCTTAGAGATTATTTCCGTAATTGGTAATAATTTACTTTCATATTTCTTTGATGCTTTTAATGAATTTCCAATAAAAAATACTGCTTAGATTCTTATCCAGTGTTCCTTCGTGTCCTTTAAAATATTTTTAATATCATTAGAGATATTGTAAAATACATTTTCATGTTAACTCTACTCATATAGTTCAAAAGTATATCAATAATTCATTGCAATGACCATTATTTCGTAAAAGTCTTTACTAGTAAATACCAGTATCAAAACCACCACCGCCCTCCACCCTTTAAAAAGCGTTCAAATTGGCGCCAAAGTTTCGTAACCAATTTTCTTTCAACAGGAAGCGATATCAATGTCAAGCAAAATGTGTTCTGGGCCGGAAGTCCACGTCAGGATGAAAGAAGGCTTTTAGGGCTCTTGGTAAATTACGACTGCCTGGTAAGGTGCGGATCTGGGACTCACTATCTGTAACTATATGAAGTAATGTTAAACAAATACCTACTTTCTAGATACATACACCTGCTGTAACATAGCATCAGGTTATTAACTAGAGTCTCACGACTTCAGTTGCTATACGCCCTCCACTCATATACTACTGCACAAAATACCTCCCATATAACCTTTAACCCTTAACAAAACCACTTGCAATCCCTTATAACTCTTAACCTAGTATTCTTAAGACATATAATCCAGTAACTTGAGAATCCAGGCTTAAAGTATACGTCATTCAATCTGTCAACTGAATGGAAGCTAGCTGGGATGTTTAATTAAATTATTTCAAGCGTTCATAATTTTGTTGAACAATGAATTAAGCTCAGTGGTGGTCGCATCATAATTGATATAACGTGATGGCACTTAAGTTTACGAAATGAGAGATACCGTAATTACGTATGTTAGCAAAATAATAAGGGATATGTATGTCAAATACATGCATTTGCATTCACTATCTACAATAACTATTTCGGGGTAGTCGGAAGTAGTTTCCATCATCAATTATGTAATTTTTTGTGATGGTTTTTGTCAGTCCAAACCCACTTTTAACTAATAACAATATCCATCAAGACAAAACGTAGACTGTATACAGTCATTGTATACAGATAGAGACTATTATCTATTTCGATTAATATACAGGCACTCGGTATTTTCCCTCATCGAAACCAAGAGCACATGGACAGTCTAGATGCTTTTCCCGCATGCGTTACTAAACTTCGGTAATCGAACGTGTACCTATGTATCAACGCAGATACGGTCGATACACCGGTTAACTAGCATATATCGACGACTATATCTATCTATCGGTTAAATACTTGAATGCTACTCGTGAGGTCCCGGGTTCGATTCCCGGTGGAGGCAGAGTTAAGAACTATGCTTTTCTTCTGTTTTACAGTCTGGTCGTTGATTATATATGTATTTATCTATATATAATATGTAGGTATATATTTATACGTTGACTAGTATCCTTAACACAAATCTTAAATGAACTTACCAAGGGACTAGTTCAATTTGTGTAATAGTGTCTCAATTATTATATTATTATTACATAATAGTCGTAATCTACAAACACTAAGTTTCTCGATACATATGTATGTTTAATATTAATATCTAGTGCAAGTGCAGTTAATACGAGAAGAAAACAACTTAAAAGATTCTATTAGGAGGGTAATAGTCTATCAATAAGAATCCATATAATGCCGATAGAGTTCAACTGTTAAGAAAAATCTCCGTCGTGCTGGTAATGTTCCATCCACCCTACAAGGGATTAACGTCGTAGATATATTATGTAGTAGTCTTAAATATTCGATTAAAAATTACAGCATAATTACTGTTTTCTGCTATAGACAATACCTTTATACGACAATTTATATGGTTGTTTGTAGTTGTATGTATGAATATTAAGGATGTTAATAAATAAAGAGATAAGGAATTTAATCAAACTCATAAATAAATTTAACAAATAAACATTTATTTCTTTTTACAATTCTTCTTATGCTTCAAAATTTCTACAGGCGTCAAATACAACGTATTCGTACAAATATCGCACTTATACTCTTGTGAATTAGGTTTATTTTGCCTCGTATCAGTTTGCGCTTTAGGCTCTTGTTCTACTGTTCTCGCTGCACATGTGAAGGTTTTGTGTTGCAACCTTTCTATTGGGGATAGACAGGCACATAGACTGCAATCTTGGCATGTCCATGGCGTATTATACACTTCTTGGTAGTGGTTGTAACTCCACTCTGTGTCTACCACACTGGAACAAAATAGATAAATAGATAAAAGTAGTAAAATAATTTATATTTTCGGTTTACTCGTCTGGGACGTAAAAAGAATCGTCTTTCTTCCCGGCATGCCGTAGGTGCCTTAAATCTCTTTCAGGGGGGATAGAACCTCAGTAACACAATAATTTGTCCTAGATCACTTTTAAAGGTGAATATTGGAGACATCGACAGGTTGATAGGCCATTGTACAACAGATTCCAATGATCTCAACTACCTTTATAGCCTATTACAACAATTTAGGAATAACGACATTTAGTTTAGTATTCTTTTAACATCCCAGACTCTACCGCGGGGCTGATTCTTGAGTAATTAATTATAATATAACATTGTAGGACACTATTACCCCAATTGATTTAGTCTCTTTAAGGTGTGCTAAGGGTACTAGTCAACTTATATTTAAGAAATATATACTTATTATGCATGGATAAATACATATATAGCCCATGTAATCAACGACCAGACTGGGAAGCAGAAGAAAAGCCGTAGTTCTTAACCTCCACCGCGAATCAAACCCGGAACCTTTAGACTAGCATTCAGATGGTTAACCTTTCGCGCCACGGAGGTAATTTTATAATTAAATATTACCAATGTATATACTTATTACACTGCATTTACTGAAGCCTCTATGTCTACTAACCAGTTATACACAATATGATCCGTCACAAAAACTCCCCCTTTTTTCTCGTTAGGATAACAAACGAAATCTTCAAAAGGATTCGGTTCTATAGCCGCATGTTCGCTTGGACCGTAATATAACGACTTCAAATCCGCTGGGAGTAGCCGTTTGATGGTGTAATACACTTCACTGTTCATGTAGGAACACATTTCACAGGAAATTTCGTGTTGGATTTCCTCGTAGGGCCGTTGATCGATGTTTTTCTTTTCTAGTTCTGTTTCCACTGATTTATCTTGGTTTGCATCTGAAATAGAGAAGGTTAGGTTAATAAAATTCACATTATTATGACGTTGTTACTAAAATTATATAGATCTATATTAGTAGACATGTATTATATCTAAAATAAAATAGCCCAGTGTTGAGGCGTAAATTCTTCTAAATTACTGCTTTGCATTCCTGCATATCGTAGACAGCAAACAAGGATAAATTGAATCTATTGGGACATAGGCTAGCATCTTGTCTCCAATATATTCCATATGAATACCTTCAGCAACAAAATATATTCTATAATCGAGATTTTATCCACCAGTATGTATACAAAAGTTTATTAATATATTTATAAATTATTAACATAAAGTTATAAATTATATTACCTGCTAACTTCCTATTGACTAGTCGATCCCACTTCTGTCTCAATTTGGTTGCCTTCATCAACAAGTTGATGCCTGATTCAGGATATGGAAACTCCAGTAGAAGCCACGAATCACAAACCAACCTGCAAACATATAATTTGGACATTTAAATACAGTATAAACTTTTTCTTTCGTTGAATAATTGTCGAGATGTACAAGTTAGAAAACAATACAAAATACAAACAAAAACAAACGCGTTCACGACCATTAACCCTTGCGGAGTAGTCAGAGGTTCAGGTGTCCATCTCCGCAATTGCGAATGTAGTAATTCTATGGCCAACTCGAACCCACGTGTTGATAGTCAGTACTCAATGTGACATTAGGTAAGCCATGTCGCAATTTACAAGCACTAACTATTACCTGTTCGGGGAACAGGTAGGTTTCCTCACGATCTTTTCCCTCACCGTAGTATTCGCATTTCGTAAATGTATTTTTATTACGAAAATGTACATATTCATTAAACTTCATTTCCATTGGTACATGCTCAAGCGGGATTTGAACCGTGTACACTCGATACAGAGTCAAGCCCCAAACAACTAAGCTACGTCGAATTTTTGGAAAATAATGTACATGGCTAAGGTGTGTCTTAGGCGACCATTTAATTGACCACGTGTTTTTAGATTCATTTTGGAGCAAACAGACGAAATTTACTCATCATGTTTACGGTTCTACGAACATTGATATACTTATCTGTCACGTTGCGTAATACCTATTTCATATACATAAGCTTTAAGTGGCCTTTATATTAACGACGGTGACAATCCAAGCCTATAACTATTCCAAAAGTTTTAATGGTATTAAACTGATACTGGTATAGTAAAAGTATGTATGATGTACCACTCACCTAGTAAAACCTATATTAGTGTCAATGCTATGCGCTAGAAGGAGCAATGTTTGCGCCGCTGGCATCCTCATCGAATTCACTATGTAAGGTTTAGTTGTCTCGAGCAGGGATCTGAAAACGTTCATCAAAAGGAACTTGTAATAAGCTTATAGCTCACATAGAACTTGAAGACTTACTAGTTCAAATACTTATAGATTCCTCATAGATCCCCCATCCAATACCTCTTACGACATGCCAAGACTTATTATTCCACTTATATACTAGACTATACAACAGTATAGATACACGCGTCTTTACTTATATGCATGGGTATTGGTATGATTGTTAACAATATAAAACAGACAACAAATCGAAAATTGCAAAAGCATGTACGTATTTCATCATACCTTGAAACATATATAACAAATAACCCATTATACAGAAATACAAGCACTTCATAGCTGTCTCTCTAAATTGAAGTAGGCAGATATAAATAGGGATGCTAATTTCATCTTTTCAAACACTCTGGGAGAATAAAAGGTACTACACACTAATCATAAAACCAACTAAAAAAGACACTCACAGATAACACAACAACTGATGTTTACTTGACACTGGCATTTTGCTCTTATAACCCAGTGGTAAGTCCGTGTTAATGTCACTCTCAGTCAGTTGCAATGTACGGGGCTGCTTTCCGAAGTAACTGGTCGGGTGCAGGAACACGAATGGCTTACTCCACGTGTGGAAAAGCTGCTCTGATACCGACTGGAATGGGGAATGGTTTGGGTTAGTGTCATAAGATAAAAGTAGTTCAAGTTCTGAATTCACTGAAAGGATTAAAATATAATGATAAATTAAATATTACGTATTTTAAGCTCTTTCGGAGTTCACAAAACCTGAGAGACAATACCATATCTAGTCAGAAATATTTAATAGTCTATCGCCCGAAACGACACTGGAAAAGGCTATTAACTTATTTAGCATTATATTAACATTCAATTTTTTTATTATTTTTATATATTTGATTATTAGCCAATGGATAGCATTGTATACAAAATCAGGTTCAACATAAAATGAACTATTGTTCCGTCTAATTTTACCCGGGACAGGGCATTACACATTTATGACCTATTCGCATTTTCTCTCATTCCCTCAGTATAGAACACATTAACCAATTTGCAGAAACATACTTAGGAAAGCGTATTTTCTTTTCCTTACCTTACAATGATTATACTCATCAGCAATCGCCACTTGTGGGTACAGGGCCCTACACAACACCAATTTAAGGGTCACCAAATCCCTACCACTCGAACTGCTGGCACCAGATATCAAACCCCGTATCCTGGCTGCATCATTGGTCATCTTAAACTCTATATCACGAATGTCTATTTGACTATCCTCTTGGTTTGTATCTTGGTTGACTATTTCCCAGGAGTCGATTTTGAGTCTCTTTTTCTTTTTGGATTCTTCTGCTGTTTTTTGCTTGTATTGTCTGTAAGAATTTATTGACATATATGTGAGAATTGCCCCTGTTTTTGCTAAAGTGTAGTCAAAGGTTTGAAGACTTAGAACAATCTAACTTTACGTTTCATCAGATAACCAGTAAGTTAACAAAATAATAATAGTAAATTTATGCTTACTTTAAAAAATCTTCGTCTCTTCAAAAATCACAGTCAAAAATCGCAACTAAGGATCAATTCCAATTTCTAGTTATTGGCTTATTATCCTAATGTTCCATATGAAAGCATTTCTATTAATTTACAACATTAATACATGCTAAAACTGACAAATATGATGTCTTTAAAGTTATTTACACCCCGAAAGGGATCAAGGCCCATGAATATGCAATAATAAGAAATAAATAATAAGGCCCAATAAGACATATGACAGTCAGATAGACGCCATATTGAAAAAGGTTAACGTTAGAAGTACCTATAACCACGGAGTGTGTACGAGGTGTGTGAATATCAATGAAGCGAAAGTGGTTTATCAGGATCGGGACAGATGCAGATTCGTGACCTCTGCCTATCTCTCTATAGGGAATTAATATATATGTGTATATATGAATATGCATGTATACCTTCTCATGTCCTTAAGCTGCTTCAGTTGTCCGTGGCGAATCGCTCTTTCTGCTGATGACATGGTCTCGGGTTCTGGAGCTTCGATCAAGTTACTGTCCTGCAAATAATTAAACATATTTTCAAACAACAATCTTTGAATTAATTAATGTATAGGTTATTATAGGTATTCAGAGTGATATCTTTTAAATGTTAACCGATAAAAGTGCATAAAACTAGATATATTACTCAAAATAAATTAAATTAAATTACATTTGCGGAGATGGACACCTGAACCTCTGACTACCCCGCTAGGGTTAATGGTCGTGAACGCGTTAGTCTTTTTTATATTTCTCAAAGTCGGTATACAACATACCACTATAACTACCAAACATGGAAATGAATGTATACTAATGTTATCAATACGAAATTAATTAGCCAGCATTGACATAAATAGAGTACGCTTATGAAATGAAATGCTTTTTATCCAACATAAGGATCATAAAATCACTAATTGAAAGTCAAAAAAAAAAAACATTTCCACATGAACAATTGTCAATAAAATAAATCTAATTAAACTATTGGCATTTCGTAAAGGAAAATCCTGCAGAGAAGAAATGCCAAGAAACTCTGCAGACATTATTCAATACAACTTCATACTATCTTTGACAATTCCTGTATGTGCACTACATAGTATGAAACAAAGTCGCTTTCTCTGTCCCTATGTCCCTTTGTATGCTTAAATCTTTGAAACTACGCAACGGATTTTGATGCGGTTTTTTTAATAGATAGAGTGATTCCAGAGGAAGGTTTATATGTATAATAACATCCATTAAATAGTGGAGTAGGCTATATATTGTATACCCGTGCGAAGCCGGAGCGGGTCACTAGTATTATATATTCACGATCGCACTTATATTCCCCTTTAACACATTTACACAAGCAACTAACCTGCAACAAACCTCTCAACTGCGCAACCAGTTTAGTCAACTCATACAGTCTTTGTTCCTCTATCCCCCTTCGTCGGCACCAGTGTCGTGATTCCCCCCTCCCCTCAGCTTTGGTGGTGAGCCAGGCGCAGTATAATGAGAGAAGGGTCAAAGGATCGCCATGGTCGGATTCCTCTGGTTTCCTTGCGTTCTGGAAGATGAGATAACATATCAATCAATCAGCCTATGTCAGTCGACTGCTGGACGTAGGCCTCCCCAAGGTTACGCCACAAAACACGATGACTCGTGGCCCTCAGCCAACCACTACCAGCGACCTTTTTTAAGGTAATCGGTCCATCTAGCAGGGGGGCGTCCTACACTACGTTTACGTCAACGTAGACGTGCGGTCGCGGACGCGCGCGAATAGATAATATATAGAGATACATAATAAAAGTCACGTTCGTACTGCAAAAAGAATGGTCTTTAATAATGACAAGTCTATGAAACAAAGACTAAGCTTCTTGGTGTTTTAATAAGTATAATGTTCCGAAAATGTAGAACTTTTTATATTTTATATTTGAGTTATTGTGCAACAGTCTTATTTTATATTTAATAAGAAAGAAAGAAAGAAAGAAAGAAAAACATTTATTCACTGCTATACATACACATTTTAACATAACACTATTTATACACACTTTGATACAACAACAAAAGTCGTACGTATAAGGAGTAGGCACTTGATGCAGTGAAAAGGTGCTGTCTCAGTATTTGATGCAGCTAAGCAGCATCACTGATCCTGATAACAGTTCCGAATGTTCCTGTGGCAGTTATCATTGGGGCTAAGATGAAAAAATAATAGTGGTCCATTTTATAAAAGCTATAAGCTACAAAAGTGCCTAGAATAAAACATGTACTACACGTCGCAAATATCTATGCACGTAGCTTAATGACGTCATTCTAACTGAAGAGAAGAACGGTACTTGATAGGTAAGAAAAGTCCACAGATATTTCCGAGACATTGTATGTCTCAGAAATATCTGTGTGTTTTTTGACGACCTCCGTGGCGGGATCGTTTATCCGCCTGAACGCTAATCGTGAGGTCCCGGGTTCGATTCCCGGTAGAAGCACAGTTAAGAATTACGCTTTTCAACTGCTTTCCAGTCTGTTAATTGTTATATATGTATTTATCTATGCATAATAAGTATATATTTCTTAAATATACGTTGCCTAGTACCCTCAACACAAGTCTTAAATGTAGGGGCTAGTTCAATTGGTGTAATAATGTCCAAATATTATTACTATTAGATAAACTCTGTACAACTTACACTATACATTTTTCTTACCTCACATTCAAAATCCCGATGTGCACGCGTGGTAAACACAGATCTAATACCCAAAGCCCCGGCCAGCGCTAACGCCGATTCCCTTTTGTGGGGTGGCAGAGTTGCGGCGCCCAACACCAACGCTTTGGCTAAAGCTACTTCTACTGGAATATTTGCTAGGGCTTTCCCTAATGGGGTCATTTTCTCGTTAGATGAAAGGGCGCCCTGGAAATTATAAAATATAGATTATTTTGTTTTCCGTATTAGAGTTTTATATTTTAGTCTGTATTATTATTTATTATATCATTACGATAGCAGATAGTTCGTAAATGGAACCTTACATATAAAGAGTTTACGACATGCAAAATTTAAAAACAATGAAACAAAAGAAATAAGCACACATATCTATTTAACAATATTTGTAGCTGCTTTAATATCATCTCTTTTAACAAGGTCTATTTATAACGGCCTGCCTATGCAACTAAGGATATTGTGGAACTAATTTATTACATCACTTCATCCCATCCCTTTGAAGAGATCTACAGAAATAATATTTACTTAGAGCATAAGTGATATTAATACGGATAACAAATAAAGGTTGCTAGCGCATCACCCAAGTTACCTCATTCTCCACATAATACGATAAAATTACCACATTATAGTTTTAAGAGATTCGCGATTTATACTCATGATTAATAACTAACGGGACTTATCGCGTAAGTTTTTATATAATAAAAATAATAAATTATTACCACATACATGTTGCTTCAATTCCAACAGAGCATTCTCTATACTATCTTCAGGCGGGGCGTCCAAAAAGGGAAACTTTCTGACGTCATGCATGCCCAGTGACGTCATCAAGAGTAACAGACTGGCCAATGGGACGCGTGCGATTTCTGGCGTCGAAAACGGGTCCATTTCTGCGTACTGCTTCTCTGAGTAGACGCGGTAACATACACCGGGGCCTGTAAAAGTGATAGTATATTGTACGTGATATATGATCGCTTTTGGATACCTATCTCACTTATTGTGGAGTATTCTATTATTAATAGTAGTATTGTTATATAATAACTGTTTGGTCACATTCAGAACAATTATATAATAGGGTTATAGTGACAAAAATTTGAAATTTTTACTCTCCTAAATTTTCTAGTAAAAAATATGACTTGTAGAAATATGAAAATTGTAGACATAATATAGAAGAATAGCCTATTCAAAGTTAGTCATTAAAAATAGATGCTTGAACACGGCAACATGGTGAAAAGAGAGTTCAATGTGACATAAATTATTGTATTCTAAATTAAGGATAAGACCACGTAAATCAATGGCTACTACACAAAGGTTAATAGTCGCAATGTGTATGTAATACCTGTTCTCCCAGCACGCCCTTTCCTCTGGTCCGCACTGGCCTTGGAAATCCAAAACTCTTTCAGCCTTTGCATTTTAGTGGACGGGTCGTAGCTCATTTCTTTTACCTGAAATTGACAAATGTTTCTTGTTTAACGTATAATGACAATATGTGACAGATATGGAAATAGATTTAATTTAGTTTTAAGTATTGATTAGCATACATGTATGTCAAAGGTGTGTTTTTATTCAATAAATAACTAATTATTAGCTATTTTGAGATAGACATAACCATAACGACATAATAGTAGTTTAGCCACCGGAAAAGAACTTATCCCAACTCTCCAATCAAAAGAAAAACGTTGTTAGTATATATTAAGATCTCACACTAACATGAACGTAGTTTCTATAGACCAAGCTAATTCATAATAACTAAAAACTTACCTTTCCCGAATCCACGACGAACCTAATGCCATCTATCGTCACTGAGGTTTCTGCGATATTAGTGGACACTATGCATTTACGAACGCCCTCTGGTGGGTAATCGAACACCTGTAAATAAATCGAAATAGGATACTTTTGATAGTCAGAAGAAACTTTATTAAGCTGGTAGAACAGGATACTTCGTAAGAGGTAACTAAGACACAATGAGTAAAAGGAATGTGTTGTTTGCCAGCTACCTATTACCAAGTTCCTCTCTTGATGGCATCGTAGTAGTTCGAGGAGATATTACGTATCGAAATTGTTTCGCACCCGAAATGCATTTAATAATATCAGTCTATGTGTGCGTTATCTTACAATCTGAATAAGATTGTGACTATCGGTTATTTTTCCAAATAGTGATATCATTATATTAATAATTAGTAAGTAAGTCAGTGTTATTACATGTTCCCTGAACTGGCAATAGTCCGTACTTGTAAATGGCGACACGGCTTACCACCTGACGCATTGAGTACTGACTATCTGGTCATCACGTGGTTTCGAGGTGGCTATAGAATTACTACCTTCGTAATTGCGGAAATAGACACCTGAACCTCTAACTATTCCGCAAGAATGTGACGCAAAGTTAATGGTCGTGAACGCGTTTGTATTTATCAAGTCCGTGTGTATGTATACCTTATCTTGATCCGTGATAGACAATCCACTGTGTAGTTGCAGTACGATCCATTTCTTGGACTTTTCCGCGTACTGTTGTGCCGCATCGCTTATGGCCGTGATCTCTTGCACTCCCGACATAAATATCAGGAGGTCGCCTCTCTCAGTACCTTTAACAATGTGATAGTTAGATTATTTATCCCTTTTGGTGTTGACAGGGTTATAATAGATCTTATAGACACCTTTACTATAACAAGGAGGAGTAGTGTATTAGTCGCAAACAATATCTATAAATATAAACTCCACAACTTTTGACACTATACAGGGTGGCGCATTCAAAACGGTCAGTATGGGAAAGTCTGAAACTATAAGAGATACAGAGATACGAGGATCTGTTCTTAGAAACCATGTCACCGATTGTGATAAAAAGAAAAACTGCATTCATGCTTTATTTGAAAAATAACTGTATCCAGTTCGGGAATCGAACCCGGTTGCTTTGAAAAATAAACATGTACGTTTCACTTTTTCTTTTTTATAACGATTGTGTAGGTCTGAAGCTGTAAATGTCTCTATGAAACACGTATCTGCAATTGCTAATTAGTTAATTGATTATTGCTCATCTCTATTTTTAAGCCCTATTTCCCTGTTAGGAGATCACAGGAACAAAGTAAAATCAAGTCACGCTACTATTGTCTAATCCGAAAATGAAACAACATAACATGCGCTTCACGACTTGTTTATAAATTTTTTTTATTGTGGTGGGGTAGTCAGAGGCTTGAATTACGAAGGCATGTTAAGTATGGGTCACTCGAAGCCCGCGTTTCATTAGATAGACATCACCCAACGTGATAGATAGTGAACCGTATCGCCGTATATAGGCACTGGCTATTACCTATCTCGAGGGATAGACAAGTTTCCTCACGATGTTTTCCCTCACCAAACACATATGTAAATTTCATTCATTGGTACATGCCAGAGCCGGGATTCAAACCTAGGACCTTTCTCATTAGACGTCAGAGGTTTTTTCCAATGGGCTACAGACGTTAAAATGAAACAACAATCCAGATAATCACATAATTCAGGTAAATAGATCAATAAAGAATCAATCATACATACATACATACGCTTCACGACTTGTGTATACACACTCCCTTTTTTATTATCGCGGGGTAGTCAGAGGCTTGAATGCCCATCTCCGAAATTTCGAAGGCATGTTAGGTATGGGTCATTCGAAGCCCGCGTATCACTAGATAGACAGCACCCAACGTGATAGGTAGTGAACCGTATCGCCTAAAATTTAAAGAATCAATCACTCACAAGGATATTTGTTGTCGATCAACTGCATGATTTGAACATAGGGCTGAGGGTCCAATCTGTCATCTCTGGTCGGTTTGCCTTCAATGAAAATTGGCTTGTATTGCAACTCAATAGGGTACAATCTTCCAGGTACCTGAAATGATAATAGAGTTTAATTTACTACACAATGAAGAATAAAGTTATTTTGGCATAAGGTATTCATGATATTCCGCGCAATTTTAGTAGACAACCTACATGAATAGAATGACAATATTTTGCCACTTTTTCTACTTATTTCTTATAGAAGTTGAGTGAATAATCAAATAGGGGGAAATTGAATCAATTGATCAAGTGTCATCACAAAAGCAAATACTAATGCTAAAGGTTACAGAATAGATAATATGTTTTCAGAGTTCTGCATACGCGTTCACGACCATTAACCCTTGCGGGGTAGTCAGAGGTTCAGGTGTCCATCTCCGCAATTGCGAAGGTAGTAATTCTATACCCACCTCGAACCCACGTGTTAACCAGATAGTCAGTACTCAATGTGACAGGTGGTAAGCCATGTCGCCATTTACAAGAACTAACTATTACTTGTTCGGGGAACAAGTAGGTTCCCTCACGACGTTTTCCCTCACCGTAGCATTCGACGCATTTCATTTATGTATTTTTATTACGAAAATGTACATAAAAATTCATTAAACTTCACTTCCATTGGTACATGCTCAAGCGGGATTTGAACCCTGTACCCACTGATACAGAGCCTAGCCCCAAACAACTGAGCTACGTTTGTACAACCTTAAAGGGACAGAAGGATATAAGAATATGAATTTAAATATCACTACGATCTCACCTGAATAACAGCAGCAGACTCCGCCTTAAAGTAATTCTCGAACAACTCAATATTAATGGTAGCCGACATCAACACGAGCTTTATATCATCTCTAGTGTGAATCAAACACTTTAGCACGCCCAGTAGAAAGTCTCCCATTAAATGACGCTCATGGATTTCATCTAGAATGATCACATCGTAACTAGGTAAAGAGTCTGAGGACATCTGAAAGGTAGAATTAAGGGCTTTGTATTGTATGAAGGGTAATATGTTGACATTTACGACTGTACAAGCCTTTCGGGGTAGTCAGAGATTGGGTGTCCATCATTAACCAAGTATGTTTTTGTAATAGTCTTTGGTCACTTGAAACCCACATTTTACCATCATTATCCATGAATGTAACAGATAGTATAGCATGTTTCCTTATACAGATATTTGCTATTCACTATTTCGATAAATAGGCAGGTTTCACTATGTTTTCCTCACCAAAATCATCGGACAATATAAATGATCACCTATCCATCATACTTCCCACACCAGCGTTGCTTAACTTAAGCGTTGGTTATCTAATGAAAACTGGTGTATAAACGCGGCTATGGCGAATAAGCCAATGTGTATTATGGAAACAAAGCTTTATTAAATATAGTATCCTAATATAGTATAATGACCAAAGAGATGTTTTCATGTCTCTGAGGTTCTGTCTACCCCGAAAGGGATTAAAGGATGTGTCTATGTATGCATGTATGAATATGGATCATGCCTAGAACCGAATACAAGAATATCAGTAATAAAGAATGTGAGGATATGAATATATATATATATATACTAGCGACCCGCTCCGGCTTCGCACGGGTATAAAATGTATAGCCTACTCTACTATTTAATGGATGTTATTATACATATAAACCTTCCTTTTGAATCACTCTATCTATTAAAAAAAACCGCATCAAACTCCGTTGGGTAGTTTCAAAGATTAAAGCGTACAAATGGACATTTGTTTTATACTATGTAGTGATTTGTATTTGTGTAAATAATAGTGAATTATAATTCAACTCACCTGCCTTAACAATAAGCCTTCAGTGATAAAACATATCTTAGTATCAGCAGTCTTGCTCTTCTCAAATCTGATTTGGTAGCCGACCTGCGTTTCAAATTGGCTCAGGGTTTCATAAGCCACTCTCTTTGAGAGAGATATGCACGCTATTCGCCTCGGCTGTGTACATGCTGTAATGCAATTTACAATAATTATTTTTAAACACTCACGATCTATACTAATTTTATTTATTTTATGAGACCGGGTCGTATCACGATAAACTAATAAAGATATCTATATATATACCTTTAAATCACCTGACATTTCGACCCAGTTGCATAGGCTGTGGTTGCGGAAAGACTATCTTTGATCTCATATAGTAAACAAATTAACTATAACTTAGTAAATGTATTACATTGAGCAAGATTTCAACCATTGAACGCCCATGCTTAAGTTCCATATCCTGTGCTGGTCTGGTATGAAAAAGTAAGCTAACTAGCTGCCATTCTTCCTGGCAGGTCATAAGAGGCAAATAAAGAATGAGGTGGTCATTGGAATCCATTTTGCGATGGGCTAGCAACCTGTCACCATTATGACATCACAACTCCAATATTCATGCTAAAAAGTGCCCATGTCTCTGAGGTTCTGTCCACTGCAAAAGGCATTGAAGGACGTAAATGTAAGTATATGTATGTAAGGCCTATGTTTTAACAAATAACTACTACCACATGTCCAACACTGTTCATCATGATCATCAAGTAACATATTGTGATCTTTTTAGTTAAAGCACAGATAATATACAAATGTTTTTGACTTTCAATGAATGTACTGTACTTGTACTTGTTGAATAAAACATTAGACTTTGGCTTTGACTTTTACCTATATTCTGGAATCCTGCTTCATGCAAATATTGAGGCACTTGTGTTGATTTCCCACAGCCTGTGTCCCCAGCCACAATTGTTACTTTATTCTCCTTCACTGCATTCACAATTTCTTCTCTGAAAAGTTGTTTACAACCTATTACATTATTCCCATACATATACTTTAATCCCTTTCAGGGTGGACAGAACCTTGGAGATACGATAATATCTCCTAGGTCACATTTTAATAGAATATAGGGGTTGTGATACTAAATGGAACATTGGTGAGAAGTTACTAGCCCATCACTCAATAGATTCCATTGAACATAAGTCCCATAGTCACCTCCTTCGAGATGCTGAGAGGAACAACAGCTAGTTACCATTCGTTTTACTTTCCGGACTAGCATGGGAAATATACCCACTCACTTACATTCCATGCTCTCGCAACATGCACTGATTAAGATAACATAAGTTAACATACCTATATTTGGCAACAGGCAAATCTCTTTGAGTCTGCCTTAACTTCTTTAACTTATCTAATTTTTCCTTATTTTTGAAATCTAAATAAATAGACATGACATTGAGAAAGGCGTCAAATAGGCTCTTGTCTAACTTATGCCGGTCATTGTCATCAAAACAATCCACATATTTTATCTTGGTTGTAAAATTTATACAATCAAATTTATTAAAAGACGTCTTTTCGGAATTTACATCAACAATTGGTTTTCCTGCTTTCTTCAAGGTGGCTTCATATTTAAGTACAAACTTCCAAAAGTCATCGAGATCATTAGCTATTGTATTACTTTGGCTACTGTACGATATAATTTTGTTTAATGATCTTTTATAAGCTAGAAAACTAAATTCATGTTTTGATGAACTACTAGAACTGCTCTTTTGCAGTTTAAAGTCTCTGTCGTCCTTTTCCTCCGAAGTTGACCTTTTCCTTTTTTTATAATCATGTTTATTATTTTTTAAAGAACTCATTTCATTGAGTAAATAAATTAGATAAATTAATAACGTTAAAACGTAAACATAACCTTTAATATTCAATTCAACTTACAATTGAAAATGCCATCACCTATATTAAGATAACTTTACTATTGTTTTGATTATTAAAATTCTAGAAAAAAATACTTAATACAAAATAAAAGAGTGCCATCAATTGTTATGAGTTAACAAGGACATTGAAACCTGTAACATTAATTAAATACTTGGACATACTGTAGTCAATGGTAAGGAAAAAAATTGTGAGGAAATCTGCCTATCCTTCGGATAGGAAATAGCCAGCCTCTATATACGGCGGCGACACCTATCACGTTGGGTACTGTCTATCGACTAAAACGCGGGCTTGGAGTGGCTCATATCTAACATGCATTCATAATTTTGTAGATGGGTTGTAGCTACCTCGCCACAGTAAAAAAGGGATTGTGTGTTACGTTATATATTGTTGGCATACCATGTTCTCTTTTAATAAACACGTTATGAATTATTTGATTAATCTTGACTACGCCTGAAATACGGCAATTGTTATAATATACAGTATTTTACACACATAAACAATAGTCTTTTCTGTTAAGCAAGGAGCTTACGTAGATAGTTATACATTCATGACTTTTAAACCTTTTCAGGGTGGACTGAATTGTAAAGATACAAAAATATTATTGTGTCCTAGATCATTTTTTATAAGGTTATATGGACTATATTATGTCACAAATTGCTAGACCACGACCCAATAGATTCCAATTGGACTCCTTGTCCCTGAGTCACCTCCTAGGACATGCCGGAAAGAACGTTAGCTGCTTAACATTTTTTTTTACATCCCAGCTAGCATCGATCAAGGAAATTGTCATCATAATTAAAACAATCAGGTTTTTAGCTTTTATTTACAAATACCAAAAATATTAAAGTTAGTCTCATAGACTTTTCTTAAAAGATGTCAGAAAGAAATGTGTATTCTTTGGAGATTCTCAGGTTACAAACTGCATTCTTAAGTAATTTCAAGTTATACTGTCGATTAGCAAAAAACTTGATATTGGTACTGCGCTTCTGTAAATTTTGATATTATCATGGTAAAATGTATGTTGATTCTATCACAACGATAACTTTATAAAGTGTAGATCGCTGATAATAAAATTAATATTAATGAGTTTGCTATTGTTTTGATAATAAGTTCTTTCTGACGTAACTTTTGATAACGTTGTCAGTGCTTATCAACCTCCCATATACTGGTTTTAGAGGTATTCAATTGACTTAGCAACAAAATGTTTAAGGTAAGTTATTTTAATTTAATAACTAGGATTTATTAGCATATTTTCGTTGTTTGTTAAGACTATTTATTTATAAAACAGGTACTCTTGATGACTATACATTTATTTTAAATTTTTATTTTTTGTATAGGTTATACACCTGTTTCAAGATTCGCTGATATTTTTTTCGTGTAAGTCTCGATATTCGAATATTATTAGAAAACTCTCCATATATCCGAATATTCTTTATCCAAACTCTTGAAACTTTTATGCGAGGACGTTCATCAGTTACATTAATTTTGTCGTGATCAAAGTTCAAGTACTTATGATACAAATAATGAAATTAGGTTTGTAAATTTTTACTTGAAATTAAACACGGCTAAATAATAATGTAAAGTTTTATGATGTAAAAAAGTTACTGATATTAGTAGGAAAGAAAGTCACAAGAGATCTTACAGAATTAAATCCAAAAGAATCTCCTTAATGGTGTTATGGAATCACAATAATTGCAAATTTATTATAAATTATTTAAGATTATTTTTTTTGATTTATTTTTTAATTCTACATTGCAACAGGAGTATTAATAATATCTCGTGTCTTCTTGATTAATTCATTTCTTAAAGCTTCTTCTGTTGTCTAATATCATCTATATAATATAGAATACAAATAATAAATTATTTTTGAACTTCTTTACAGGGTTTGGTAGGACTTGTAACAGGCGGTGCCTCAGGGCTGGGCAAGGCTACTGCAGAGCTGCTGGTGAAGCAAGGTGGCAGAGTGGTCATATGTGATCTACCATCAAGCGTTGGTGCTGAAACTGCCAAGAGTTTGGGAGAAAATTCTGTGTTTGTGCCTGTTGATGTAAGTTTTAAATTTGGTAAGAACAGGTACTGTCTACTCGTACTCTAAATATGTGCCTTCATTATTCTGAATATATTTTGATCACTTTGTTATACTTACAATTTTATTGTATTAAAATAGTAAGAAAACCGTTATCAATTCAAGAAAATATTATCTATAAATATTTTTTTATAAAAATCACAAAGTGGATTTTCCTGTTATATGCTACATACTCTAATACCACAGATATAAGAATATTATAGTAGTAATAATGTAACCAATAATTTTCTCAGGTTACTTCAGAAAAGGATGTGAACACAGCACTCCAAGCTGCAAAGGATAAGTTTGGAAGATTGGATGTAGCTGTCAACTGCGCTGGTGTGGCGACCGCTGCCAGGGTCTACCATTTCAAGAAGAAC
Organism: Leucoptera coffeella; assembly: GCA_030578115.1. Lineage (NCBI taxonomy): Eukaryota > Metazoa > Arthropoda > Insecta > Lepidoptera > Lyonetiidae > Leucoptera > Leucoptera coffeella. The sequence continues at coordinate 75,502 of JAMBLF010001341.1, forward strand.
ATTCCCTTTGACTTGGAGGCGTTTAAGAAGACTATTGATGTGAGAAACTTTTGTTAAAAGAGATGTGGAGTGTGTGCAGTTGTGTGAGATGGATATTACTGAAAAAATCACTGTAATATTTTCTAATGCCGGTTATAATATTATTGAGAAATTTGTAAAAGTCATATGTCCAAACAAAAGACAAAGACAAACGCATTCACAACTATTAACCCTTGCAGTTCAAGTTTCCATCTCTACAATCGTAAAAAAAACTAAACCTACACTATAATTGGATCAAACGTCAAAAAAAAAATAATCAGGTCTAGGTCTACAAAAATTATAATACTTACAAGGTACACAGGTGCAAGATTATTCAATGAAGATATAACACACTATAAATTTATAAAATTACACCGACAATTCTTCTACGATCATTAGATCAAGTAAAATAGTGATGATGTCTTAACGCACTATTTTTCTTTCAGGTAAACCTAATAGGAACTTTCAATGTGATTCGTCTAGCTGTGGGTATGATTGGCAAAAATCAGCCCGATGCGGATGGACAGCGGGGTGTGATTATTAACACAGCGAGTGTGGCTGCTTTTGACGGACAGGTATAGCATAGTTTAAATCATTTATACTAATAAAACTATAATGTACCCAATTTATGAGCAATATAATTTACGCCTAAACACAGAAGGGGTACACAAAACTTCTATGCTAAAAATCTTTTATTATTTTTAGTATAGTTATTGGGTTTTAAAATGCATTTTATAACTATATTGGGATTACAGGTTTTATACATTATAATATTGCCTTAAACCTTCTATATTAATTAATTTATAACATTCAACGAAAAATTAAGTTATCTATAAACTTGATATCTTGAACAGGTATTTTGTAACTAACAATGACCTACTTTTAATTATTTTGCAGATTGGCCAAGCTGCCTACTCCGCCTCAAAGGCTGGAGTGGTGGGCATGACGCTGCCCATTGCAAGAGATTTAGCTTCCCAAGGCATCAGGGTTGTCACTATTGCACCAGGTACTTGATACTTTGTTACTATGTTAACCTTTTACTGAAACAAATTTTAATGAAACCTTGACAAACTTATAAAAACCTTTACCTAAAATTTGTCAAAAATATCAACTTTAAGACACATCATCCTCCTTTGTAAGTATGGTAATATTATAACACTATAATTAGGAAGTATGCTTATACTCCGCAATTGGTGAAATAGTTATGTGGACCACTGTTGGGTAGTAATCGGATGACCGAAGGACAGTCTATGACAAGTCATGTCACATAACTATTATTCTTTAACGCAGCTACCTGATACCTCTATATCTCTCTATACTTACCTATAGTTTGTTTAAACTTTAACCTACACAGTCTTTACACACATTAACAATTTTGTAAACACCAAATGATTTGATTAGCATAACACTACCAACACCAACATGTTTCCTACCATCAAATCTCTAACTTAATAACTCTTACAGGTTTATTCCGTACACCAATGTTAGCTCAGCTACCTGATCCGGCCATCAAGCAATTAGAAGCCTCAGTCCCCTTCCCATCAAGGCTGGGTAACCCTGAGGAGTACGCGCTGCTGGTAAAGAGCATCATTGAGAACCCAATGCTCAATGGAGAGACTATCCGACTGGATGGCAGTATTAGAATGGCCCCTTAAGTGTAACGCAGGACTTAGTATGGGATATAGAGGAAATAACAAAACAAAAATTGTATAGATCCAGTGTTTTGAATGTAAATCTGTAATGTAAGGGATTCTTGGTAGCAATTTGAAGCATTTTAATGGAGTTTGTTCTATATAGGTTTGGTTAATGAGTCAGTTTTATAGAATAAATATGTATGATTAGTAATAGTGATTTTTAAATATGAATTTAGTTCTGCTTCCAATAAATAGATGGTGCTTTATTTAAAATAATATTCATTTTATTGTTGCAAAAAGTAATGCAAAAAATAGTAAGTTTTTATTCAAAACCTCCTACGTAATTAAATTATGTCTCTATAAACCAAATACAATCTAAAATGGTGCATTTATTTGATTATTTAGGTTACAGTAAATTCATGTAATGTTTTTACAACATTTTGTTTTGAACGAAATACATTTCTTGTTGAATAGACTGTACTAGTTGTTGTAAGTTTAAATGAATACTGTAAAGTTTAACAAAATAAATATATTTTCTATCGTTGTTTCTATTTATTGTTTCCATTTCAAGAATTGAACCCCTAGGTCTTAGAATGAAGAAAAAACTTGTGAAAAATGATGGAGTATCATATTGAGGGAAAAATACTGACTAAGAATATTACCTATCCTAAAAGTAAAGTGATTTTTAGTTATTGGAATACTACTTAATATCATTTTATCAAGGTCAGGCCACTTATCACTTTACCTTCATATGAGTAGGAATGGTCAATGGCAACTCTATCTCGAAAGCGATTACAGTCGTAACGCTTAACATTAACACACTTTCAAACTAATTTGTTATACATATAAATAAAACTATTGCTAGCTGCCCTGATTCGGGATTAGAGTCGAATGTGCAATGGACGATATCATAACGACTACTATAGCTGGCGGATGGGCTACCAACCTGTCACCAAAATTCCGTATGCTATCACCGACCCAATATTTATGCGACCTAGGATATGTCTCATTGGTTCTGTCTACTACGAAAGGTACAATAATGTAGATAAACGACAATAATGTATGTACCTACTTCCGTACGTATTTCAAACAATAGTTTTAGTATCTACTTAGTAGTTTTATGGATTCTCTGAAATTATCTTTCGAGTAGATTTAGTTGATAAAAACTACCGATTACTTATCGACGTGCTGTGTGGTATTTATTTATAGTGTTTTGTTATGTATTAACATGTTTAAGGTAAGATATTTTAGCTATCTATGCGAATTCCATTTCAAATAATATGTAATGAAATCTAAATAAATAATAAGTTTACGTAATATATTATTCTTAAGTATATTATTATTTGCTTTTAGTTAAAAAGTTCGATTCCTATCTCTTTACGCTCGATCAAAGTTCAAATTAAATATTAAAAAACTAGATATTTTAATTACTATTGAAAATCGTTGATCGTAAATTTAATAGGTTGCCTCATAAATAGGTATCTAATTATTTACGTTTCGAATTGTATTGTATTTATTTCGAAAATAATGAATTTAACATTATATTGAATTATCAACAAATGACAATGAACTAGCGTTTATTTTTATTTTTGGAATATAATACACCTACTCTTTTAGTAGCTAGCTTGTTGAGAACAAAGGTCAATAAATTATACAGGTGAAGTAGGTATGTATGTATGGTTAATTACAATAGGAAAATAAACTAAAGGGCTTAGATAAGGCACAATGTAAATTGAGTGCTATTTATTTATATGAAATACCTAATACCTACATAGTTGCTCTGGGAATAATGATGAATTGGACTTCGTATAATAACTATTATTAATTATAGTGTAGTAATATATTTTTCTACAAATAAACTAGGAAAGCTATACAAATTATTAATTAGATGACCTGCGAGAAGCAAACGGTTACCAACGAACGCTCATTGAGAGGTCGAGGTTCGATTCCCGACAAAGTTTACGCTTTTTTCTGCATTCCAGTCTGGTCGTTGTTTATGCTATTTATGTATTTATAATAAGTATACTAGTATAAGTACAAGTTCGACTGGTGTAATAGTGTCCTAAATATTATCATTATGTTGCTAATATAACATCGAATAAATAATTGCTTACTTTTCTACCACTACTTAGTAGAAAACAACGAACTTCAGCTGAAAATCTAAATTATTGTTGCGTAAAATTATGTTGCGGAGATACATTAATTAACAAACAAATACAATAGCAGTCTGCCCGTAACCAAGGCTGCTGCAACGTAGCCGAAACGTCGGGTTAAAAATAAAGGTAACTTTATTATATAAAAACTTACGCGATAAGTCCCGTTAGTTATTAATCATGAGCATAAATCGCGAATCTCTTAACACTATAAATACAATAATGTATAATGTTAATTAATGACACAGTCATTTAATCATAACAGTATCTAGGGCCAGTAACAGTCTTAATATTCCTACAGGGCTTAGTAAGTCTCGTGACAGGCGGTGCCTCAGGGCTGGGAAAGTCCACAGCTGAGCTCCTGGTGAAACATGGAGGAAAGGTGGTCATCTGTGACCTGCCATCTAGTGTTGGAGCTGACACTGCCAAGAGCTTGGGAGAAAGCACCGTTTTCGTTCCTGTTGATGTAAGTTATATACTAAACATTAAGTGTAGGTAGGTGTAAGTATATTTTATTTTATAAACTTCTATGGATTGGACAGCACAAGATTACTATGTAGGAAATTGAGAGATATTAGTGATGGTGCATTTATCCTAAAAGAGCCCGGAGTCTTTTAATCGTCTCTTGCTACAACTTACCATACTAGAATAGTCCTATATAAGAATTAGTCTGCCGAACCACATACCATATGACAAGTTTAGATGAAGTATTTTCTTCTAAATGATTTCTCGGAATACCTAGATACATAAGGATGAGGAGGTGTATGAGTCTCAATGAAGCGAAACTGGTATGTCAGGATCGCGGCAGAAGAGGATCCGTGATCTCTGCCTACCCCTCTACATGAAATCAGGCGTGATGTGTGTGTAGACATAAGTTTCCAGTAAAAGTAAGTTTCCTCACGATGTTTTCGCCAACCGTAAAGCTAATTTGTTTATAATCAATTGTACATTTGTACAATAACTTCGAAGTACGCCCAAGAATCTCATTACGTCAATTATTTTTTTTGGTAACTTTTAGGTAACATCGGAAGAAGATGTCAAAACCGCGTTACAGACAGCAAAAACGAAGTTTGGAAGATTAGATGTAGCTGTCAATTGCGCTGGCGTAGCAATCGCTTCCAGGATCTACCATTTCAAGAAGAACATTCCTTCTGACTTCCAAGGGTTCAAGCACACTGTTAATGTAAGTACCTACCTACTGAAATACTTATAGCACATATATAAGAATATTATAGGATCATAATTACGAACGAATGTGAGTTAAGTTTATTTATTTATTTCTTTAATGCATGTCACCCTAACTAACAGGGAAGTTACGAGTATCTCTTGATTGTATTAACAATAATTAATCAAATACTTACCGATTTTATTAGAATCTGAAATCTTGCTGTAAGAACTACTTATGTCACAGATATAACAATACCAATAGGTACGACAGCCAATACTATACTCTTGTGATGTATACATAAGAGTAGGTATAGTATATATAGTATTCTTCGCATCCTGTCTTTCGCGGTGGAAGGTACCTTGGAGACACTATAATATCTCCTAGGTCACTGTTTGACAATATTCATAGGAGTAAGATTGTAGAAATAAAAACATAAAGCTTCTTTTTAACTTATACGAGTAAAATAAATATAATTATGTGATTCCAGGTTAACTTGATAGGAACATTCAACGTTATCCGATTGGCCGCTGGGCTGATGGGCGAAAATGAACCTAATGCAGATGGACAGAGAGGTGTTATTGTTAACGCAGCAAGTATTGCAGCTTTTGATGGACAGGTACGATATATATTATGGCCTTTTTGCTTCTTGAAGAGATAATCTTAGAGAATATGAAAAATAATTTTAATGAAGCTGTTGTAAAGTTCATAATCATAGTTAATTAAAACAGGAGGTAGTTTAAATACGTTATGTCAATATAATTTGAGTGTACTCACATCATTAAGACCCTTGCGGGTATGAAATAGATACATAAATAGCGGTAACATAAAAATAATCTACTGAATTACTACCGAGGTTATGATGTCTTATAATCGTGAAATACAGACAGATTCGTTTTGTGCCCAACAATATTTCGTTTGTTAGCTCTCCATGTGTGTGTGTGGGTGTGTGTGTGAGTGTGTCCATGTTAATAAATGTTTTCTATATTTTATTCTAAATATCTAATTTTTTTTTTTTGCAGATTGGTTTCGCTGCATACTCAGCATCTAAAGCCGGAGTGGTTGGCATGACATTGCCTATAGCTAGAGATCTGGCATCTCATGGCATTAGGGTCGTTACTATTGCACCGGGTAAGCTTAAAAAACAAAATAATTTAAGTAAATACAAAAAAATTTAGTATCAATTACGCGTAAAATTATTAAAAAAAATTATTAATTTATTCTATTTTCACATACAGACATGTCATGTTCATTCCTTGCAAAAAATTAGACAGCGATTTATGAGCTCTTTTTTCTGTAATACAATAATATGTAAAATGTAAGTAATATAACTTTCTACATTTCATTTCTTTACAGGTCCTTTTGACACCCCAATGTTAGGTCAGCTTCCGGAACGAACAATTGAACAATTATTGATAAAAGCAGCTCCTTTTCCTCGAAGAGTGGGTCGTTCTGAAGAATTTGCTCTTTTAGTAAAAAGTATCATTGAAAACCCAATGCTGAATGGGGAGACAATCCGACTGGATGGTTGCCTCAGGGCTTAAATTTTGTGTTTAAATGGTATACTTGCATAGGAATACACTAGTATGTATGTAATCTAAATAATCAGACTGTTGCAACAACCTACTTGATCAATCTGTTATTTATTAAATAATCACAAGAAAACTGTAATGTTTAATTTTTAGTGATCCCTTTATTAATCTAATGTGTTTTGTACATTATAATTACTAAGTTTGGACTAAGAGTGACACCTTAATGTTAGCTGTTCTCTTGGACAATACTCTATCTTTTTTTGACCTTTATTCCTTACTGTAATTTCTTTAATTTTCTTGCAGTACATTAATTATTAACTATAAGTCTTGTATTATTATTTATTATTTTTATAGTCTAGCAACATCGTCATCTACAGTTTTTATTTATTTTTTGTACTTGTACATTCCGCCATTTTGCTTGGCCTCTTTCTATTTCGAGTGGAGATAATAAAATTGTTCCTGTGCATTTATGTATCGTGGATTGATAATATTTACCTTAGAATTTGTTTTTAGCAAAACTGATGGCCTGTCTGAATACCCTTAAGTTAGAAATAAAAACGTTAGAACAAGTGTTTCCTAAGAACCATGAGCGATTTCAGATAATGTCAGCTAGTGTCGACGAATTAACCTGCAGATTCGTTGGCAGAAATGGAAAGAAGTATGAAATACACGCTAATATTACAGTAAGTAATATCTATAAATGTAAAGGTGATATTTGCTTTACTGTTTGTTTAACATCTTGCTAGAAATCAATGTTATTGATTAGCACTTTGAAACAAAGGTTCCGTTGTTTATAAAGATAAATCTACAATAAGACGTGTTTAACTTAAAATACTTTTGATATCTGTACGGTTTATTAACAGTTCCTACCAGTTTTGAAATTAGTTATTCTTTTTTAAAAATCTTAGCCGTGTAACCAGTTGGAATCGATTACAAGCCGTGCGCAAGGTAGGACGATAAATCACATGCAATCGGGCTCCCTACGTCGTATAGTCATAAGACAGGGCTTCTATCGATTATTTGTGTGTCTGGATATGTTTAACTTGGACTTTAGCATGATATTACTAGTATATCGTTAACAGAAGGTCTCAGATAATAGGGGTAACGGTAAATGTACGCGCTTTTGGGACAATGGCATTCGTCATTCTTTCTCCTTTTATCTTTCGTTAGAGTTATTGCCCCTAGAATTCTATGTCTTTTGGGATACATTTTTTGTTGCTATACTGGAGATAGACGAGTTTTTATTACAACTTTAATGTTGTTCTGTCTTTTTTATTGTGACTTGATAACTTGACGTGGATAGGTTTCGATCTTAGTAAACATGCAATATCAACAAGTTATAGTTTTATGTTAGATGTAATGTGCAGGTACAGTAGTAATTGCACTTGATTTGATTTACAATGCAAATTGCATATTTCCAAAACAATGTATACATTAATTAATAAAACATAATGCTATTGTATGACTTGTGTTTTTCTTCATATTCTATTAGTGTTTACTGTTTAGTGTTTGGAGTAACATATGATACTGGGAGATTTAAAATAACTATTGTTTATAAGTAAAAGTACTTGCTTATTATAATTGTGAACAGTGATAGTTATTTGTTTATAATGTATGAATCTCAAACTGTATAATTATAAGTAGCAGTAAAACTGTACAAGACAATGATTTGGTAGCTTCCACCATATTTACATATTATAAATTGAATTTGTATGTGATTAAGGTTATGTGTTATATCCCTAAGAGATGATGTTTGAGGTTATTGACATTGGAATGTTTAGAAATACCTACTTTACAACTTTATACCTTCCAACTATTTATTTTACTTAAACTCAAGTTTTCCTGCAAGCTTGTAAAGATAGATCGTAATGTTTTTTATCATATTAGGTATAATATTAATGCCCTAATAGCCAAAATCTTGTAATAAATAACCAAACTTGCATTGTTTTAGATACTCTGAACTCTATAAGTGTAGTTAGTTAGCTAATAATAAAATTTTACTACCCTATCTCATTGCACCATTGTGAAATTTTATTTAAAGTGTTTAGAATTAGTTGCAAAAATCTCTATATCCTGTCTTTCCATACTTACAGACAATTATAAATTAACACAGTAACAAAATTGCTTCAAGTTCATATTCTGCCCTATTTGTTGCATTAGGAATTGGCTTAAATTGGTAATTAAACTAATATTCCAATGTCAAAAGATGAATTGCTGATCTACCTTCTAAATATGACCTTATTAATTGGCACAGTTTTATTTCTGATTAGTCATTACTAAAAATCCATTAAGTTTAATTGAGTGTTTATTTTTGATATGACTGCAATCTTGGTTGTCTATTATGCATATTGTCATGTAGGATGAAATTATGCAAGTAATATTGTTTTCTCGTTGCATAAAGTTAACAAATCATATATACCTAGTCAAAGTATATATTCCCATTTTTATCCCAATATGTTAGTTATAATGTTCTAATAGCTAATCAGTAACTAATGTGGAATGTACTACAGATCAACAGCTATACTACATATTGTATAGTTGCTAGATTTAACATCCATGGTTAAAACTATCACTGAAAATAAAGTATCTAAAGCCCTCCCATATTATTTGTACACATCGCACAACAATTGCGGAAATGGATACCTGAACCTCTGACTACCCCGCAAGGGTTAATGTTCATGAACATGTTTGTCTTTTTTTCTTATTAACATCCCACAACCCACACACATCACACTCATTTCCCTATAGAAGAGTAGTCAGAGACCATGAAACTCTTTTTGTCTTAGTCCTGACCAACCACTTTTAAGACTTTTATTGACGATCAATAGTTACAATGGTGGTTAATCAATTTATGGTAGAAGTAGTTGTTTGATTATGTAATTGTTTTTCAGGAAACCTACCCTAGTACGCCCCCTGTCTGGTTCGCGGACAGCGAGGACCTCCTCGTGACCAACGCTGTACAAATACTAAGCAATACTCAGGGGAGGGATAATCATGTTATAAATCAGGTAAGTGTTCAAAGAAATTAATACAAATCGTCGTTGTCAAACCAAAATCTGCTATGTGCACTTTTTCGAGATTTTAACTTTTTGACGTCTGCGTATAGAACACTGATCAATCTACCGTATAAAAAACTGCCATGTGTCTATAAGCACTGGGAGACATTATATTCCATAAATATTAAACCTCCGTCGTTAAATAACAAATCAGTTCATTTTCAACATCTATAGCTTTCATTTGATATAGTATTTAAAATGCAAATTCATATAAAATTTGACAGGAGAACTTTTTTTGTCAATATCTCGAAAGTATAATTTTGGCACATAGCAGATTTTGGTTTGACAACGACGAAATATTCCTACTAGACAAAAACGGAAAAATGCGTTTAAAATTAACCCTTGCGGGGTAGTCAAGAGATTCAGGTGTCCATCTCCGCAATTGCGAAGTCAGTAATTCTATGGCCACCTCAAACCCACATGTTAACCAGATAGTTATTATTAAACAATGTGACAGGTATTAAAAAAAATTACAATCCTGAAACTAGTTGCATATTTGCATACTGTAATAACTATGACTGAAGGCTATTTTCAAGGAAATAGTACTATAGTGGAACATACCAAAATCAAAAAGCACTGTTGAGTATTTGTTTTTATACACCCCTAGACAGGCTTAGAATTCCCATGATAATACTCATGTTTTTTTGTTGTCATTTTCAGGTGGGTATATTGTTAAGGGAACTGTGCAAACTACATGGGGTCCCCGAGCCCCCAGACTTGGACTCGCTATCCATTCCTTCATATCCTATGCCACAGTTAAGGTAAGGATGGATTTTGATCAATTTTTACTTATTTATGTAATATAGTGTCATATAAGTTTGTGTTTGATGATTGAGTACCTAGTTAACGGTAAACAACTATTATAGCAGTTTAAGATATGTACTTAACTATTTGTTTTGTCAACAAATTGCAATTATTATGATAGCCTAAGTTCTATAATAAATAATTATTATGAGTAATATATATAAACATTATGTAAAAAGTAACTCAGTGCCTCTAATGTATTAAGTAAAATATGTAACTAATTTTAGAGTAGCATACATACATACACATCCCGCCCGATTCCCTGAAGAGGGTTAGGCAGTGATCACGGTTCATTCATACACCTCCTCATATACACTTAGCAGTTATAGGTTGAAGTAGCCTCAAATTTAAAGGACCATAGTTTAAATTTTTAAATGAGTTGTTAATCATAATGTTTAATGATCACAATTGTGTTTGAAAAGTAGTTATAATGTTTCACATTGCAGCCAACATGTATTAAGTTCAGTTTACTTTAATTACAGAGTGCCAAGTGTCATAAACGGTGCGGAATCAGGCACAGAGGAGGATGAAGAGATGGCAGCTGACGAGGATGACTCAGAAGGAGAAGATGACTTGCCACTAGAGATGGTAGAAGATCCCGGGAGAAGTAATAAGGTATGGTTTAGTTCTTTTAAAGAAGGGGTGCATAGTATGAAGAATAGAAGAGTATGTATGACAAAGTTTGTTAATGAGGTGAGAAAGATTAGTCAGGATTGATTAAGGTGGTGATTGTTATGAAGTGTTTTTTTCGATTGGTATATAATTATGAGTAAATTGGGGCTATAAATAGTTTCTTCTAAGTGTATGTATGTAAAATGGCCGTCTGCAATTGAAAGAAGGCTAGTACTAGCAATTAGTACATATTTCATGCAGTATAACAAATATTTTACAAGAGAAAGTTACAGTTTTAAGTGATTCGCGAATTATACTCATGATTAATAACTAATGGGACGGTTAACTGTATTATATGAAAAATTACGCGATAAGTCCCGTTAGTTATTAATCAAGAGAAAGTTGTTTGATTGTTTAATTATCTATTCCCAAATTACAGGACGATATGGAAACGGAACATTTAGCGACACTTGAAAGATTGAGACAGAATCAGAGACAAAACTACTTGTCAGGGTCGGTCTCGGGCAGTCTTCAGGCGACTGACAGGCTCATGAAGGAGCTCAGAGACATATATCGGTCTCACTCGTTCAAAAGCAACATGTACTCTATTGGTAAGTGACGGAAAATAATGACCTTAAGTCAGATGTATTATATTGGGTTATTGATGACTTATATTGTATTTACTATTGATGAAATAGACCTATTTGGTGGTTGGAAATTACTAATTTTGGTATTGAAAATTACGTATAACGTTTAATTTTAATTACAGTATTAATTACAATTAAACGTTATATGAACGTTATACACCAAATAAAAATTAAATACATTGTAACAGTATCTAGAGGGAAGTGGGTTAAATGTGTCCATAAATAGTTCAACAGAAACGGATACTTACGATAAAGGTTTACCTTACCACAATGAAACATTGAGAATTTTAACACCGTAATTGCGGAGATTGATACGGCAAAAGTTAATTGTTATACAACGCTTTAATATACATTCACGTCCTTTTATCTCTTTTGGGGTGGACAGATCCTTGTAGACATATAACAACTTGGTCACTTATTATTATGTATAACATTGGGGTTTTGATGTTATATGGTATATTCGTGACAGGTTGTTAGGCTATCACCTAATAGCTTCATATACTCCTAGTCCCTGAGTCTCCTCCTAGATAGCTAGCTAGCATCCATTTTACTTCCCACTAATGATTCTCGTAAAAGTTTGTATCAATTCTAAATGAACCTTTATAATTTCAGAACTCGTAAATGACTCGTTGTACGAATGGAACATAAGACTCAAGTCCGTGGACCCTGACAGTCCGTTGCACAATGACCTGCTCCTGCTGAAGGAAAAGGAGGGGAAAGACTCGATTCTCCTCAACATTATGTTCAAGGAGACGTACCCCTTTGAACCGCCCTTCGTTAGGGTTGTCTACCCTATTATATCAGGTGAGTTTTTGAATGTACTGGGGGTATGACATATGATTGAATTTGGGTCGAGAGTTTAGTCTAGGATTTGTGGAAAATAATTTATTAATTCACATGGAATTACCATTACAGGATTAATAGCATAATGGAAGCTTAGATTAGCTACAAGCTGCCAGCGTATTGTCTTTAGTTATCTATCTAATATAGTGTGGTATTTCGAATTTATTTATTTACTTATGTGTTAGTAAAAAACGAAGTGTTATTAGTGGATCTAACACATCTTACGGTGTTGAAATGATGAATACATGCATCATATTTTGATCCCAATTTCTTATGGCGATAAATTTTTACACCACTTCACCTAGCAAGTTTCATGCATATTACCTGTACCCATCTATCTGTTTATGAAACCATTACAAAGTTCGTGTTCATATATTATATTTAAGTTCACTATAACAATAAATGTACCCTATTCCAGGTGGCTACGTGCTAGTAGGCGGCGCGATATGCATGGAGCTCCTGACGCAGCAAGGCTGGTCGTCCGCCTACACGGTGGAGGCAGTGATAATGCAGATCGCGGCCACATTGGTCAAGGGCAAAGCGCGCATCCAATTCGGCGCTACGAAGGTGGTTTCCCAGTCGCAGTATAGCCTGGCCCGCGCGCAGCAGAGCTTCAAGTGTCTCGTGCAGATACATGAGAAAAATGGTGAGTGGGAATGAAAGTAAAGAAAGAAAGAAAAAAACTTTATTCACTAACATACAACACTAACACGGAAAAAATAATATGCAAAGAACACCGTTGATGTAGTGAAAAGGTGCTGCCTCAGTATACGATGTAGCTAGGCTACATCAGTGGTCCTTCGGCAGCACCCGAGGAATGAGGGTTAATATGGTGCTGTGTGGTTCTTTGTGGGATGTAAGGTATAGTTAAGAGATTCGAGATTTATACTCATGATTATTAATTAACAAAACTTATCGCGTAAGTTTTATATAATAACTAGCGACCCGCTCCGGCTTCGCACGGGAATAAAATATATAGCCTACTCCACTATTTAATGGATGTTATTATACATATAAACCTTCCTCTTGGATCACTCTATCTATTAAAAAAAAACCGCATCAAAATCCGTTGCGTAGTTTCAAAGATTTAAGCATACAAAGGGACAGAGAAAGCGACTTTGTTTTATACTATGTAGTAAAGTTACCTTTATTATTTATTAGGGTTAATTTTATTATCTAAAAACTTACGCGATTAGGCCCGTTAGTTATTCATCATGGGATGTAAGGTGTTAGGTAGCATGTGCCAGTATGGATTTAAATATCGATGAATTAATGAATGGCCCTGAAAGTTATGGGTGACTTAGGTACCGTAAGTTATGAGTGAATTTGGTTACCGTTTGGTTTTGTCAACTGGTATAGAGATAAAAGGTCGGGATTCCATTAAAACTGTTCTGGTATTTTAAGCTAGGATATTTTTTTGTGTAATTTAATTTTACTTTGAATAATTTTACGAATAGGTACTTTTTCCATTTCTTTCTCAATTACCAAATTTTCTATTTGTGGCAAATACACGCCAATTCCGTTATCCAATAGAAGGATATATCGAGATCGTAATCACTACTTACTCCTAAATAGGTTAAGTTCCGTATTTGTAAATAACTTATTTTAATTTATTTTCAGGATGGTTTACGCCGCCGAAGGAGGACGGCTAAATGACAATCACATGCCATAAGATTTAAAGACTAAGTCCAGATAACATTATGTAAATTGATAGTTACGCCCCAGCACGGTCGCGCATATTATAAGTATTTCGTTCTAAATCAGTAAGAGTGAAGTTTGCTTAGGCAGTGACGTTCTCAGGAAGGGATCGGGGCGTTATTCCTCGGAACAATGTTGTAGTAATCTTTAATAAGGCAAAGGCGGTGTAAAATAATAGTTAAAGTTATATTTGCAAAGCTATGAACAAGGACAGGTCACGGATAAGTATCAAATTAGTTTTTTTATGGTCCGTTTGAAAGGTTACAGGAGAGATAAAGGTCCATCATTGATTGTGGTTAATTTTGTATTGTAAGTAGTTTTATTGTGTAGTCGATATTTGCGGCCAATATTTGTGTTGAATAAAGCTTTACAGTATCTCACTTTATACATCTGTTCATGTTATTGGTTCATTGTATATTTCTAACTATTATTTTTTTTGTCTTATCTATTTATTTCTATATTTTTTGTACCTTCTATTCCTTAGTAAATTATTAAAGAAAAGGCTTGTACTGTACACCTAAACGGTACACTTCAAATACATAAATGTGTATACTATTTATTCAAACCTCAATGTGTCCATTTAGCTTTGCTAGAGTAATTTGTCATTTTGTAGTTCACTTTGTAAATATCTGCTAACTAACTAAACGTATTTTTAACTATATTTGGGAGAAAGTTACCGTTTTAGACATACCTGTCTCTCTCATTGAAATCAATTTTACATTCTTATGTTTAAATCTGTTTGGCGAATATTGACTAAAACTTGTTATACACAATGAAATGAAGGATCTTTAGTTAACTGTGCCTTATCTTATTCTTCGTAATTTAATATACTGGAAACATAGCTGTTTTTTTTTAATATCTGTTTTTTTTTAATATCTGTTTTTTTTTAATATCTGTTTTTGAAAGGTTACAGTATAAACTTATTCGTGCGTCCTGTCCGATTTTGACGAATTCTCTTTGATTGATGAACTCACGTGCTGGTATACATTTGTATGATGCTTAGTGTAAATTTGAATGGGGAGTATTTACTTTGTTTGATCTCTTTGAAAAAATCCAAAAGGCATTTAGTAATATTGCCAAAAATGAAATAGACAGATCCCTTCAAGTGAAATTATAGTTGTTCGTATGAATGCGGTACGATTGGTTAAGAGTTTGTATGTGTCTTCTTAGTTTGTACGCTAAGTGATATGGTACACGTAGTTGGAGCGTCCGAGAGACTTTTTTATAAGACTTAATAGGCAAAATGTTTAATGTGTTGGTTCCGTAATCACTATTCCATGGAAATGTGTAATATCCGTAATATTAGTTATAGATGTTGGACCGGAATGTGTCGTTGGTGAATTTCGAATCCTTTTTAAGTTTTCGGATTAAATACAATGGAAATAAAAGGAAACCTGTGATTCTCTAACGTGTGTTTATTTGATATGATCCTGACCAGGATGCTCTTCCAATATCTATGTAAATAATTAGTTTGGTAAATACAATAATATGAAAATGTCTCACATGTCTTTTTTGTTTCAACCCTTCCTTATTATTTTTATACACGTGCAATGAACTCACATTGAGGTGGTGATAACTAAAAGTTAGAAAATTTGGGAGAAAGCCAAAAAAGTAACTTGTATAGAAGTTTTGACTGGAGCAGCCTATAAGATGCCATTTTGATGAACATGTTTCTAGTTATGGTGTCAGGAATTTTATTTAAAAGACAAAAGTATGTAGCTATAATATATTTAATTCATATTTTGCATACAATGATAAAAAATCAATAAGTATGTTATACATAATATTAGTACGAAATGTAAAAATACTGATAACTAAAATATGTTTATAGTTAAGAAAGTACTCATAATCCTTGAATGTATGATGGCAGTCATATTCAGCATCAAATTTAGGATTAAGGTAAGGCCAATTCGTTACACAATTTATACTTATCCTAATACCTTAGTCCACATAATAATGTCTATAATTTTATTATTTAATTTATATTTTTGTCATCAGCTTTGCTTCGTCATTCTTCTTCATATCATAATTCAGTCGCCAAATAACTTTTACCGACACCTATTAAATCTATTTCGTTTCCCAGAAAGATTTTATAACTTAGATTTCTTTTCTTTATTGTTTTTCATAACATCCTTCAATATTTGAACAAATCCATCGCAACCAGGTTTCGCTTGTCGTTTAAAATATTCTTGTTCAGACATTACTTTAATCCATTGGAGGGTTTTCGGAAATCTGTAATAATAAAAGCAAAAATAGTAAACATAAACATGTTCACTAGAATAAACTTATAGCATTGCTTTCTGAATTATGTATTCTGGTATTATAGTCAGATTATTATACGTGAATATCTTTTTCAATTATGTAGTTAACAAGTCAATTAATGTATCTTGTTAAGGATGTAAATACAAAGTAAACTATATGCCTCACTGCATGAGTTACCATCAAACAATTAACACAAATAGAATTTATGACTAAAAAGAAAGGGCATAAATGAACTACTGTACTGAGGTTTTGATTAGCCAAAGACCACAGAACCTCTTAATACCTTACAATAGTTGATGTACTTACTTTTGGACATCAATAGGCAGAAGTTTATTCAGTGAATAAGCCACGGGTATAGTAGCTAAATCGGCCAGTGTCACACAGTCACCAGCTATGTACTGAGTTTTGCTCAAATAGGCTTCTAATATCCTGTAAGCGTCCTTTATCATGAAAGCTTCTACTCTTGTGATTTCTGTTAGCCAACCGAGGAACGTCGGTTTCTAGAATAGAAAGATTGACATGAATATTCAAATTTAAGAATTATTTATTACATGGTTGAAGTACCTACCTGAAAAATATTTTAATAATTTGATTACTATAACTAATTGATCATCTGGATCACATCTCAACAACTCATTTAGTAATCGTTTACTTATTTAATTCTTAGACAAGAAAATACATTCATAATTACAATCTTTTAGGACATATCACACACTTACAGAGGTTTAGGCAGTTATCTCGGATTTTTCTAGTTCCTAATAAACCACTCTCGGTGCATTGACTCGACACCCATACAACTCGTATACACTCGTCTTTTATGTGTTATTAATAACATTTTCTAAACAGGTCAATAATATCCGAACCATTCAAACGTGATTGCATACACAAAATTATTTTTATAAGCCATTTCATCTAACTCACCATGACAGCACGCAAAGCCTGAAATAGGATTCCGGCGTTGAAAAACATCCTTTGGAGCACAACAACTCTTTTCTTCAGATCTTGAGGGTATAAGTGCTCAAGCCCTTGCTTCTTATGCTTCTCGAATAGATAAATCATGATGGCGTGACTGAAATATATTGAACTAGTGTAGTAGCGTAGTTACAAACATGTTAATGACAAAATGGTTAATAGTAAAGATAAAAAAATAGGTTCAGATAAAATGGCGGAAACCCAGCAAATCCAAAATTGAATAGCACAATAACTGGCTGACAATGTTCGAGAATACAACGTTGATCGTTCATGTATAAAGAAGTGACGTGTAGGTGTACTCGTAATATGAAAATGAGACTCACCTATCGGCTAAACAAAAATCATCCTCAACATATGCTGGAATTGTTCTCATTGGATTTATCTGAAAAATAAGGTCTTTATAAACACGTAGGTAGTCTTGTACTAGCCTGGCATGTATATAGAATGCTAACCAGCTGCCTTTCTTCTCTGTATGGAAGTCGAGAATTGAGTTTATAGATGGTTGCTAAGTCAAAGTCCAATAAATTCCCTTCTAATAACCTTTTACAACATACGTGGGAAAAAGCAACCAATTTCATGTAGTATAATTTTATACGTATTTTCTAGATATATGGGTACTTTCATTTTACAAAAATTCAAGCATGAGAACGTTGACCAGGATTTGAGCCAAGACAAAATCAGGCTAGTTCAAGGTGGCAATCGTAGGTGCCTACTTATCCCTATCGGGAAGTAGAGGCGTAATTGCATATACGTTAACGGTATTAATTGGCCTTTTAAGATAGATAACAATATCACCCTGGTTTTTGCTTATAAACACACGCGGACGAGAAAATCGCCTACCTCCCATTTCACATAGTTGCCATAAGATATCCAAACTGAAAAAGCTAATATAATCCGTCTAATCTTTGGTATGTATGAACATACATACACATTCACGCCACTACGTTCCAACGTGATATTCAAAGTATCGATCGCAACCTGCAACGATCCTGTCATATTTCTGGTGTTTCACTCACACCACAGATAATATAATACAACAGTACTCACACCATTCATTTGTTATGTATGTAATAAGTGACCAATGTACTGGTACGTGTAATAAACATATCGACACCTAACGGCGCACTTGTCCTAAACGCCTTTTAGCAAACTTTACAGGAGAGATAAACCTAGTGAAAAGCAAAAATATCCAATATTTTCTACCGCCTAGACGCCAAAAACTAGTCATTTCGTCATTACCAATCAAAGCAGAAAAAATATTGAATACAACTGTATATCTTAACTCATTTTCGCCATGAATAGAATTTACGTAAAGTGCGTCGTTAGGTGTCAATACGTACCCGTGTCATCTCTTCAGTATCCTGTTCCCTGATCACCGGATTGATGTCTCGCTGTTCCACCTCCAGCCCCAATATATCGACCAACATCCTCACAGTCAATGCGGGAGGACTGTAGGGCGACTTGTACAGGATACGGACCATTTTGCTGAAAGGAAAACTTATTTGTTTACATAAAGACAAACTAAGACAAACGCGTTTACGATCATTAACCTTTACGGGGTAGTTAGAGGTTCAGGTGTCTACCTCCGCTATTGCGAAGGTAATGATTCTATGGCCACCTAGAACCCACGTTGACTCAGTCTGTACTCGATGTGACAGGTGTAAGCCATGTCGCCATTTAGAAGCACTAATTATTACCTGTTCGAGAAACAGGTAGGTTTCCAGACTATATTTTCTCTCACCGTATAATTAAAATTTATGTATAGTTACTACGGTGTTTATCTAAATGCAATGAAGAATAAATATAAAGGAAGAATATTGGTAGTATCAGATTAGTCAGTATTATTTTTCATTCCAGACTTGCTAAATAATTAATGCAATTGGAATATTATGTAGTTTTCCAGAATATAGGTAGTATTAGATGATATAGCCATAATGAGCATTTATTTTGTTGATTAAGGTTGGACAGCGACATAAAAAAAAAGAATTATAGTAATGGTGTAATTATGATGAATAAAGTTAACGAAATTTGTAATAGTGTGCCTGTTACAAAAAAATGTGAGTTAACTCTAAGCAATCTCCTTTCACGACACGCCAGACAGATAGGAGCCGATTAATTTGTATTCAAGTCCCAGAATATCACAACATGAATCGTAGACTAATAAAAGTTGCGTTCAGACAAAACTTACGTATACTCCTGCCATTGATTGATTAGCAACAATAATAAAATTACGAAGTTATGTTAAGAGTTGCTCGTGGACTCATCATAAATAGAGCTATAATAAAGTATTATAATATTTGTGATATTACGCACGTACACATTTGGTATATTTTCCATTATATCTGGGACATTAATAAGCTGCTAACTAGGTGATCTTCTTACTAAGAAGATGTATGAGGTGACTAGGCATGTAAAGTCAATAAAGAGTCCGAAATAAAGGCAAAAAACCTAAATAAACAAACATTGTATGTTTACTTCGATGTTATAAGTATTATACAAGCTGAAGTTTACTATATTATTAGGTATACCTTCTTACTATCCGAGCTTTGGTTTAGTTTGTCGTTAGTACGTACTTTTATTCAGGATTTAGTTAGTTAATTTTGCAATAATTAAATAAGGAGTTTGTATTGTGATATGTTATAACACCCCATATATTTAAATTTACTTTATTGACATACATGATTGACAAGTATCGTGCGTGTCTACCCTTTTGGATATTATAAAAGTAATGTGTTTTTGTTAATCAATTATTTACTATAATTTATACTAACAAGTTCAAGGTCGTCTGATGTGTAAACAAACTCTTAAATAATAAAAACAGATTAAATTATAGCTAATTTACATGGTTATTAAAATAATGCCGTATCATATTTATTCTAACTACTTGTTTACATGTTTTAGTCTTGATAAAACATTGAAACTTGATAACAACTAAACTCACCTTAGCAAAATATCTTCTAAGCAAAATTATGTCTGAATTCCAAAGATTACTTTCACAAATAACAGGATAAGTGAGTTTCTTTACATTTACTTCGTTTATCACTTGTAAACAGATTATAGAATTATTGTAAGTCAGCTGTTCTTGTCAGATAATCGTTCGCTACCTCAGACCAAGGAAACTATAATGGACCGGCCCTATTATACATATACAAATTAAAGTTATGTATAGTGAAAAGAAAAACTATGAAATATCTGCTATCTCTGTTTGTCCAATGAGTTTTTCAATTCATGGAAAGAAAAAGCACTAATTTGGAACGTGTGTTCGAACTGTCAATCTTTTTGAATGACGTCACAGACGTGTCGAGTCGCCATTTTGTGTATAGCTAAAAACATGTAAACAAAACAGTTTACGGAATTATTTTCATAAAATAAATGCGTATTTAAGTTATTTTTCATTAAAACTATAGTTGTTTGGTTCAAATATATAGTAAATACAATGCCTAAGTGTGCTATAATAAATTGTGGATCCAGAAATAATAAAAATCAGCCTAATTTGTCTTTTCATAGGTAAGTTTGTTTTTATTAAAACGTAAACCTTTAATATATAAAGTAATCTTTAGCAATACGATTTTTAAGATATTTTATTAGTTCTCCTGTGTTGTGTACGTCCCATAATTGTGAAATTAACGTCATTGTTATATTGTAAACCTTTGATCAAAGTTGTAAACAAACACCTTGTTTTTGTTTTGGTTATTAGTGTTGGGCAGTTTTGATGTTTATCGATAGTTATTTTGACCTAGTCGAAGTAAAGTAATATTATTCTATTATTACAAGTATACTGACACGAAATTTTGTTTAAGGTTACCCAGAAACCCATGATTCCAAAAAACATGATTCCAGTCATAAACATCTTTTAATCAAAAGTGTCATAGAAACTTATTTAGATATACGTTTTAGACCTATGCTGCGCATGACGTTGCTTAACTTGAACAATCGGTTAAAAATCGCTCAAACAACTGCGCCACGCATGATCTTCTCTTAACTAGTCTAATTAAACTATCGACTATCGATAAAGAGAGCTCAGTTAGAGGACGTCGTACATCACTACTAAGTCAGCCATATTGTGTTTTGAAGGTATACACGCCTAATACATAGGTATAACAAGTCCATTAGTTTCCTTGGTCTGAGTTCGCTACTGATTGGTTGACTGACTGACTGAGTGACTGATTGATTGACCGATTTTACATTCTTGTGTACGGCTAGAAGAAAAACTAGTTTCGTTCCAATCATTGACATTACGCAATCAAGTTGATAATTTATTATCGTTAAGTATTTCAATAAACAACCATCGCCGTATACTTACTTCTATTATAATTTTGAGGTTCACCAAAACAGAGGATTTATAGTTTATGACGACGCGTCGACGACCGTGGCGCGGTCGGTTAGACGCCTGAACGCTAATCGTGAGGTCCCGGGTTCGTTTCCCGGTGGCGGCAGAGTTAAGAACAACGCTTTTCTTCTGTTTTCCAGTCTGGTCGTTGATTATATATGCCATATATGCATTTATCTATGTATAAAAAGTACACATTTATTAAATATACGTTGACTAGTATCATTAACACAAGTCTTAAATGTACTTACCAAGGGGCTAGTTCAATTGGTGTAATAATGTCCAAATATTATTATTATTATAGGTACGTTACGTTAATTCATAGGTACTTTTTACCTCTCAGAAGGACTTACGTAAATTTACACACTGCGTGCGCTCGATCTAGTAAGTCCTAATGTTTAAAATCTCTTAGGGGATGGGCAGAACAGCTAAAAGTAAAAAAAGACTATTTCAATATTCAAAAGTAAGAGCTGAAGTATATGAAGCCCTTATTCACTTCTTATGACAAAGAAGAAAGAGTATATCATAGCACTATGTTTTTATTCTCTATTAGAGATCCTCAGTATTAAGTTTTCCTTTTAAACAAGGGATAGCAATAAAACGAGTGACTGTAAATTACAGTTCTAAGTGTCAAAATTAATTAATTTGGGTTATAGAATTACTCAGTGAGCGACTGACTGCGAGTGACGAGAAATCAACAGAACAGCAACTTACAAACATTAATTTGAATTACTTAAAATACATAATGAGCAGCTTCATAATATTTGAGCGACCTAATATTTGTTTGCGGGTCAACGTTACGTCCTGCATTTTTTTAAATATTTGGCAAATGTATTTTTTATACTGAGCGGCATTTTATCTTAAATGAAGTGTTTCGAATACAAAAACTACTTTGAAAAATACACTGATGAGCAGAGTATAATGAGCTCACATTTAAAAAACAAAAATAATATGAAATAACTATTTGAAGAAACACTATTCTATTAGTTGAGAAATTTTATTATCGAAATATAAGGGTAATTAAATAAAACAATGTACTCCGTAAAAATAAAGTAATATGCATGCATTTATTTCTAAACTAACCTAACCTAACCTAACCTAAACTTTGCTCAAAGTGAACTTTTTAGTAGTTCGCTAAGTATAACCTCACTTAGAAAAATCGAATCTATCTTAATATTGAAGTTGCCCTCTCTGTATTTCCAGTCGCTCACTTAGTAATGAAGTCGCTCGGATAAAATTTTTATATCTGAAATTGATTTATCACAATCTACTTTTTGTAAGCTCGTTCTGGATTTTATTATAAATCAATATTCGTCGTCAGTTTAGTTAATTTTTCGCTTACTCAAATTCATACCGCTCAAGTTATTAAAACAGTATGTCATCATCAGTCGCAAAGTTTTTTTTTTGTTCGCTCGTTTTATAATTCCCCTTAAACAAGTAGGTATAACTTATTAATAAGTGCCTAATTCGCTATAGAAATCAATATGAGATTAACTACTGAAATAATGACCAATATACTTAATGATAAGCGTAAAATAAGAACTGATAACTGTAGATACGACGTGCATATAATCCATTGATACATTTAAATCCCTAGTCAATTTGTCGTCTTTTACAACATTTGCTTTATACAGTAAATAAAACTACACTCATAAGATTTACTATAACACCTACACTCAAAAGAAAAAATAAAATAGTACCTAAAATAAATAGAAAAATAATAAAATTAGTTAAAGAAATATCGTCCCATTAAATTGATAAGTTAAGGGATCCCAAGGCCGGAGTTAAACGTGCCATTTATTTACTGCACGGTAGTGATGTGATATTATTACAATAGTACAATCATATTATTGTTCTCTCGATAACTCGAGCTGAATCGAATCTACAAACATCGATCACGTTTCCAATAATTAAACGCTATTCAGCCAGTTGCAATCTAAAGGATTTTCCGAAACAGGTGAGACCATATTGACTGGTAATTACATCTATTGTTGTGTAACGTTAACTACAGATACCTTACTATCTGTGTATGTATAATATTATATTTAAAATACAAGGCAGTAATACAATGTTATATATTATGACAGGGATAACTCTTGGGTTTGTCGGATCTTTTATTATGATTTTTAATTTAAAACATCATCGATCATTTGGAACTATGCATTTCTTGTAAACTGTAAGGGACGGGCTTGCAAATAAGTTACTTAAACATTTATTAGCAGATCTATGTACAAAATAAAGAAATAAAAGGCTTATACTGTGAGCCATATGTAGTACAAATTGGTAATTATTTCATATTAGCCAATTATGAGATTCTGCTCACTTTTAGAAATTTTGTATGTATCTATAATAGCGACATGGCTGACCACCTGTCACATTGAGTACTGACTATCTGGTTAACACGTGGGTTCGAGGTGTCTATGGAATTACTACCTTCGCAATTGCGGAGATGGAAACCTGAACCTCTGACTGACTACCCCGCAAGGGTTAATAGTCGTGAATGCGTTTGTCGTTTGTCTATAATAGATTAAAACTCCTAAATACCTTAATCCCTTAATTACCTCTTTCGCAAAGCTGGTAAAAGGCAGCTGGTTCTCTATCCAAGTACCTGACTAAAATAGAACTAAGTGAGTGTTCACGTGTAGAACATTAACTTAGCCCATCACTTAGTAGAAGTTTGGCTACTTCCGTACATGTTTCCGAAATAGGCTTACCGGAAACTTTTAAGATCTTTACGATGTACTAAGTTAGTATTTTTAGAAATTACATTACACCCGATACTCTGAATAACAGACTTATAGGAACACAACAAATTTATTATCAATAATAATATTACATCAATTTACTGAGAAATAACTTTTATATAGAAACTATTCAGATCAAATTGGAGTCATTCTTCTGAAGGTGGGTGTACGTAGCGTGAAGAACGGAAGAGCTTGTATGAGAAGGTAAATGGGTGTGAGTGAAGCAAGAGAGATTTGTTAGGATTGTTCCAGGTAGTGATCGATAGTCTTTGCCTATGCCGTTAAAGACGTAGAGGCGTGAATATATGAGTGTATGTATGTGAATATGGCTTTTTTGAGATGATGTTACGATGACGACTAATGGACTAGGGCTAAGCAGGATCAATTGGGAGATAGGCTAGCATCCTGTTACCAATGTTCCACATGACATCAAAACCCTAAAATTTATACTAAAAAGTGACCTAGGTGATACTAAATCTCCGAGGTTCTCTACATCTCGAAAGGGATTGAAGGACGTGAATATATATGTATGTATGTATTTATTCTTAGAATATACGTATACATCATCATCACATCATGGTGATCCGGTGAGTTCGAAGAAGCCTTATAATTAGTACCTCTGCAATAGTGTAAATGTAAAACTCTGATTACCCCGCATGGGTTAGTGGTCGTTAAAGATTTTACCTTAGAATATTAAAGAGAATTAAAACAACGAAATGTTTAATATATTTACTTTTTTGTATGTACTTTTTAACTTTAATAAATATCCATAAGAACCTAATTCAAATCACAAGTATCTCTACATCATTGCACCCAAACCTCTTTCCCCGCCGACCCTCAAAAGACTCCATACAAGGACTCCATACAAAGACTCTTAGGAAAGTAAATAACCATGAAATATCGGAGGCTTATTCAGGCACACGATCCACACATCTCAGCCTTATTTCTCACACCCTACCCTATTCAGGTTGTTAATGAAACGTCAGATTTGCACTAAATCTTGCTTCTTCGTTCTGTAAGCAATGCTATTCTTCTCCTGAGCGTGCCTGCTCACGACTTCATTTTGTAGGACCGATAATCGGACCGACTGCGTTGTATTTATACCCTTCAAATGACATAAATAAACAAATAGATGGACAAAGTATAACTACAAACACTTCAACTCTAACGATTATAATAATATTGAAGGACACTATTACACCAATAGAACTAGCTACTTGCTAAGAACATGTAAGACTTGTGTTAAGGGTTAACGTATAATTAAAAAATATTTACTGATTATAGATGGATAAATAGATAGCATATATAATCAAAGCCTTAATTTTGCCTCCACTAGGAATCGAACCCGGACCACACGATTAGCGTTCAGGTGGTTAAGCAATCGCGCCACGGAGGTCGTCAGTCGTCGTCATTGTAAAAGATTCTTCGCAATTGCGGGGGTAATAATTATATGGCTACCTCGGACCTATGTGTTATTCAGAGAGTCAGTAGTCCATGAGACAGGTGCAGCCGTGACGCCATTTACAGGAATTGCTATTTACCTGCTCGAGGTACAGGTACGTTTCCTCACGAAGTTTTATGATCGCTGGAATAATTTTGTTATATGAATAGATGATTACTAGTTGATCATGTTTCTTAACGTACTTACTGTAAACGATTCGCAATGCAGCGTTTATATTTCGTTGGACGTTTGCATTATACTATTTTAATCAATACGTTCTATTTTCCACAAAAAGTCGGTCACCGATTCTCGGACGTGTGCACGCAGTTTAATGCTTATAAATAGGTCTGCGCTGGAATAGGAAATAATACAAAGGGTGAGTGGGCTAGTTCTGAAGTGTGACTGAAATGAAACTGAATGGTATTGTTTTTAGAATGACACAAGAGGAATAAGAAAGTTATTTAAGCTCTTATTTTGTCATGCTTCCACACCTTTGTTAAGTTTCGCAGTTGATGGACAATGTACGTACGTTTAAACTTATAAGTTCACTCGATAATGCTTAATGTCTAAGCTTTCCTTATAAACTATCACAATACATTTTTATTATCTTATTATAAATTTGTGTTTTTTAAGTTAATAATTTTGCGATATCAACATACTCGTACTTATTAAAGCCACATACTGAACCGAACTATATCAAATATTGAGTCATGTCATGAAATATTCATGAACGTATCAATCGATTTCTACAGACCAAAATACTTGACACTTTGGCAATAGTCTATGTATCAGATAGGCTCATAAAGCAACTTGGTGTATTGATGCCATTTATCTTGGCTGTCATGATGGATAGATAGTACATGTCATAAATAGAGCCTATTCATTAATCATTACTCGATTTCAGCCTTCAATACTATTTCCCTGTTTTTGTTGTTCATTCCCGATAATGACTTGCGAATCAGTCAGTGATTGGTGTCGAATGTATTCGTTTGTACACCCAAATAATAGAAATAATTAATAACTATTTGTGCACGAAATTTCGGAGATGGGCACTCAAGCCTCTGACTATCCTTCCACAATAAAAAGGGAGTGTGTACACACAAGTCGTGAAGCGTATTATATTATGTTATAACAATTTGTGCCTTGGGTTACTAATCTTCAGCATGGTTCTGGCCACTTTTCCTTGGTCTATTTTAGTAATAATATTTACGTGAAGATGGCGTCTGGAATGGATTGATACCTCAGACGACATTTTGGAGAAAAAAGCAGCTAACTAGCCATAATATTGTACAGCTACTAGCTAAAAGACAAGACAAACACGCCATTTGGACTCCGTACTGCGTAACGGGGACCGCTCCTTTCGCCGGGTCCTCTTTATATTTGGTTCGTGTCATGAACGTTGTATATGTATAGTATGGGGGTCGTATGGTGATCTAGTGCTAAAAGTAATGTCTAAAAATACTCACAAGATTCTACAAAGCTTTAAGCGGCATCAACTGCAAAAAGTAACATATATAATCATTCCGTCCTTAAACCCTTTCAGCGTGGACAGAACGTTAGAGACTTGGTCCATCTTAGTTTTGGGGTCGTTTTGGAAATTGGAAAAATTTTAGTCATGCGAGGAAGAATGGCATTTAGTTAGCACGTTTCAGATAAGCAAGGAACTAGAAAATTACAGCCTTTACAAATTCACATATATGTACATACATTCAACACCTTTACTTCGTTTCCCCACGAAGTGGTAGTTATAGATCACGGATCCTAACAAAACAAAAAGACAAACGCATTCACGACCATTAACCCTTGCGGGGTTGTCAGAGGTTCAAGAGTTTCAAGTGTCCATCTCCGGAATTGCGAATTTAGTAATTTTATGGCCACCTCGAAACCACGTGTTGACCAGATAGTCAGTACTCAATGTGACAGGTGGTAAGCCATATACTAATATAAATAAAACAAAAATAACTTTCAACACCATAAATAAACAACGTTAGTGGTTACAGTGTTTCAGTATAATAAACAGCTGTTGTTAATGACTGAACTCGTTCCATTTGACTGGAGAACTTAGGCCATGAAAGCCGGCCGTTACCTTAGTATTCGTAACTTTTCACTCCGAATTAGGTGCTTATTGAACCCTACTGGATATTGGTTTAAATTTCAGGGTCATATTGAGCTCGTACCAATATTAGAAGGAACTACATACAGGTAACTGTAGATTATAGATTAAGGAACGTAACTAATAGTATCTATTGGGTGACTAGGTGGCAACATGTCATCAACAAGAACATAATATTTTACGTAGATATGTATTAATTCATTTACGTCCTTTTATTCCTTTTAGGGTGGACAGAACCTCGGAGACATGGAAACATCTCCTTGGTTACTTTGTAGCATGAATATTGGGGTTGTGATATCACCTGGAACATTGATGACAGATTATTAGCCCATTGCCAATAGGATCTATTTATCCATATTCCCTTAGTCGAGGCGATAAAAGCCGGAAAGAACGGCAGCTAGTTAGCACTCTTTTTGCATCCCCAGCTGCCCGTGCTGGACATATTGTTTTAATTGCAATAATATTAAACCATGTTAATACTTATCTATTTGTTGTACGCGTGTTGACCAATGATGTTGCTAAATGGTGTATTTAAACCTCTGACTACACCGTTAAAGATAATAATCGTAACGTTTCTATCTATGATAGTATTTATTTGTTAGTGTTCCAAAAGAAACCCTGTAAACGTGTTTACGACACCTCTTCTTTACCAAAGATAAGGTTCTACACACATTCCAATCTATATTGCCTTCACAACAAAGCGGGTAGAGTGCGGATGCAATAAAACGTAGGTGCGACGTTGTCCAGGGTTCCCTTTGAGACAAATGAAAAAAGTCACAGGAAAGTTTGCCGTAGGAATATATGTGAGTGAAGACACATGACAGTCAGATAGACGCCATATTGAAAAAGGGTGACGTTAGAAGTACATATGACCGCCGAGTGTGTTAGAGGTGTATGAGTGTCAATGAAGCGAAAGAGGTTTAGCTATGCAATAAATGACCACTTTGCCAATCAATTACCCCGAGTGATTCCAGCAAATGTCTCAGCATCACCACTTTGATATTGAATGAGCATTCACGTATTGTGTTCAGCAATAAAGGAATACTGCGAAAGGATGTTACCAAGAATTCTGATATTGGAAATAGTGAATCTCAAGTGTAGAGAGAAACTAAAAATTTAGCTTTAAGATTTTATTTTATAATTATCAGTTTATTTTCAACTTTATTTATCTAGATATTATTTTGATTTATAATCTCATGTAAATATTGTTTAATAATTTAATAAAGAACATATTTATAGTAAAAGAGATAAGTTCGAATCCTCGAGTATATAAATTGATTATATTTAACTATAAGAGAAACAGTTTACGTTTTAATTTACATATTAAATAATCCCTTTCGAGATGGATAGAAGCTTCAATACCCATGTCTTTTAGCATTAGCATAGGTGTAGTGAGTTCATTGATACATATTTTTGTGGACAGGTTGCTAGTCCATAGTCTAATAGATTCCATTTTGCCTTGTCTAAGACAAAGAGGTTTGAAAGGCAGGTAGTTGGCTTTTTATTTTCGTCCCAGAGCAGCACGGAATACTTTAAGTTAAGTATGAAATCTCAAAGTTAAAACTAATTAAAATAATTTAACTATAAATAAGATTTTATTGTTTAAACGTCTTATAATAATTATATTTCTTTTAGTTTAGTTTAAAGTATTTCAGTCAATTTTAAATAAAATATATTTTAAGCACTAACGAAAATGTCTTTATTTATAAATGCATCATATCAATCAGAGCATTAAATAACTAGATAATTAATGCGGTGGTAATCTACGTCAATTATTATAATAAACGGATTTGATTAAATTAATGGAATACATAAAATGTGACATTTAACAATAAGTCCTTAGCAACTGTAATAATTATTTCTGGGTAATTTTATTCCTTAATAAAGTAACAACGTTACTTATAATATGCAAATAAATCTCATTTTATTCGATGAATATTCATAGATTGAGATTTTGCAGACTAAAATTGATTGATACGTCGATTTAGGGTATGACCTAAACAAATACTAATCTGAAACTAGATTCATGACAATAATCCTTTTTGAGTTAAAGGCTTAAGTTCATAATTCGGTTAAGAGGCAATATTACCTTTGGGCCCTCGAAGCCTATTATTAATTAAATAGACATAGTTTCAATAGCTAACTACTACTATTACTAAACTACTAAATAGCTGACTAAATACTAATTACATAAAAAATATTCCGGATTTATTTAGAAAGCTACTACTACTACTGGATAACAATGTAAACTAGCTGCTGTTCTTCCCAGAATGTTGTAGGAGGCGTCTAAGGGGCTAGGCGTAAATAGACGATGGGCTAGCAACCTGTCACCAACATTCCATAACATGACAAGCCCAATATTCATGTTAAAAAGTGACATTGAAGATATTATCATTTCCAAGGTTCTGTCCACCCCGAAAGGGATTAGAGGACGTGAATGTATATGTGTGTACAACTCCTAATACTACAAGTGACCAAAGAAACTTTGTCTCCGATGTTTTATCTTCTTCGAAAGTAATAAAAGTGAATGTATAAATTGTAAGGAATATTATATATTAAGACCGTGTGACAATGTATTGAATCATAGTTGATAGCTGACGTAACAGCGATCGTTTGTTTCCGCTTGGTTTCACAAAATAATGGAATAATACAGACTCGTGTTGCTTTGTTTACGTCTGTGGTTAGCCTTGAATAAGAGACCTAGGGATGCTAATAAGAGGAGAAAGCTTTGATCTAGGAACCTAGATAGAATATAATTAAATATATAATAAGATAGAATTCCAATTATATAATTAATAGTTGTTAAATCTATACGAATTATAATACCAGTAGTAGTAGAGAAAAAAGTGACCTTAAAATATAATACCTGTAAGGTATAATTCTGTTCAAAAACTTTAAAAAGACGTGAATATGTGATTTCTATATATCTGTCATTATACTTTGTTATTATTTATATAATTCATGACAGCACAGTTGACGAAATTTTCTCTTAATCCTTGTGTATTTTCAAGGTTCAATCAAATATACGCCGAGAGGTATGATTCAGTTATCCTAATTCCTATTTCTAAGTTCTTACATAACTCATACTTACGATTTATAACATAACATTTTAAGTTAGGTATATATCTTGTGAAGTAGTTAGGGATTTTTGTTTTTATATCGTTATTATTAATTTTTTAAGTTAAATTCATAGTTTTAAATGAGTCAAGAGAGGTTTATCAAGATCATTATAGGTTGCAAGCGATAGTCTGCAATGAGGATTCCTTTAATGTATTCTACTTAAAAGTATGATTATATGTATGGAATCAAACTTATAGAATAAGTCGTATATAGTTAGATCTAACTCATTTTTACTACATTCACCACTTTACCTTAACTTATAACCTTTGAGAGCTTTTTGCTGCTCTATCAGTTTATCATAAAACCCATAGATGATTCTCATCCTTTAAATTTTCGTATTATAAGGTCAAACACCCCTCATTATACGTATTTCCATTTTTATAAACCTACACCTTGGACCAATTATGGCTCAAGCTTCCGAGCTGATTTAACCTCATTATAATGGAATTACGTGATTCTTAGAAGTCTAACTGAAACACCACAGACGTAAACAGACCTTTTAAATAAACAAAACAAAGACACACTTTTACGACTATTAACCTATGGAGGTAGTCAGAGGTTCTCGGGTTCAACTCTGCAATTGTATAATTAGTGACTACTTCCAACACATGTAGTAACTTTTATATTACATACATATACATTTACGTCCTTTAATCCTTTTCTGGGTGGACCAAACTTTGTATATATGAAGCCATCTCCTTTGTAACTTATTATATAATATTATAGTTAGTACCTAAGCTGACAGGTAACAGCCGTGTCGCAATTTACACTGATTACTACTTATAATTACCTGTACCGAGGAAAGCCTTTTTTGCAACACAATGTCACAAGAACTACATGTTTGCTCGTATTACAATTTGTATTATTTACAATCACGTTCTTTATTCCCTTTCGGGGAAGACAGAACCTCGGAGATATAATATATCCTAGATCACTGGTTAGCGCGCATATTGGGGTTGCGATGTTATAACATAAATATTGTGTTGTATATAGGTTGTTTTATATCTTTGTCTATGTCTTGTAGTAATAAAATATACATTAATTATTATTAATAGGCTGGTTTCCTTCCCAATATGTTATCCCGTATTGTAGTTGAAGGTTACATGAAACACTACATATATGTCCCCGCTGGATGCTGACAATCTAGGGAACAAGAGTTATTTGTAAAACGTATATTAATTTACTACTATGTGGAGATGGATATGTGTATACGAGTATATAAAAGTAATCATTATAATTTAGGTGTACCTATAACCACCCGAGAGTGTATGAGAAGATGTATGAAAGTCAACGAAGCGAAAGTGGTCTGTCAGGATCGGGACAAATGGGGATCCGTGATCTCTGCCTACCCCTCTACAGGGAATGAGGCGTGAGGTGTATGTATGTAATTATTGTGGTATATATATATTTATAAGTAAAGAATATAAGGTAAACTAACACTAATCTCGAAACAAAGATCTAGGAGTGTTTTAATTGAGTACCAAGTATAAATTATGTAAGAAATATAAGTTTACAATAACTTGTGCTTATTATAAGTTCATTAACTACTAGTTTTTACTTACTTCAAAAGGTAGTTTAAGCAGAAATAAACAATGCCTTATTCAATGTTGTCTTATAAATAGCTTGTAATATTAACATAAATGATGGTTCTATGAAAGCTTCTCTTGGTAATATTCTATTGTTTATAAGTCCTAAGTTCGAGTTGTAAGTACTTATTACCATGGGAACCAATTTAACAAGAGATGTAGTTATTTGTTGTCGAATGTACATATAATAAATAAAAGTAATAATCATATACGACGCAGCTCAGTTGTTTGGGGCTTGACTCTGTATCGAGGGGTATAGGGTTCAAAATCCAGCTTGAGCATGTACCAATGGAAATGAAGTTTAATTAATTTCTATGTACATTTGCGTAATAAAAATACATTTATGAAATGCGCCGAATACTACGGTGAGGGAAAAACATCGTGAGGAAACCTACCTGTTCCCCGAATAGGTAAAACTTAGTGCTTGTAAATGGCGACATGGCTGACCCACCTGTAAACATTGAGTACTAATTATCTGGTTAACACGTGGGTTCGAGGTGACCATATAATTACTACCTTCGCAATTGCGGAGATGGACACCTGAACCTCTGAACAACCCCGCAAGGGTTAATGGTCGTGAACGCGTACGTACGTATATTTACAGGTTTGTCAGGATCGAGTAAGATGGGGATATGTGATCTCTGCTACCCCTCCAGAGGGAAACAGGGCATTATTTGTATGTACGAGTATATTGTCATAGATTTGTAAGTCAAGGCATCGTTAGGAAATCTATTCAGAGGCATTAGTCATAAATCAAATGAGTAATGGATGGGTTATCTATCTTCAAGCGTATAATGATATTAAAGTTTTGTAAAAATATTTTCTTACCTTAATTTTACAGTTTTGATTTGTCAATGGTAATTTTCAGTATTTTTCTTATTTATAAAAATTATGTGAGGGAGATATTGAACGTAGAGTGTGTGCAGGTATCAATGGGGCCTTGTATAGTGTTATGGGTAGCCAGTTGATTTCTCAATCGGCACGTATGGCTATTCATAGGGCTGTGCTGGTTCCAACATTGACTTATGGTAGATGAAAGTTGGGTATGGCAAAAGAAGCATGAAATTAGAATCAATGCCGTCGAAATGCGGTCACTGAGAAGCATGTTAGGAGTGACATTGAATGGTAGATTTAAAAATAGTGTGGATAAGGGAAGGTTGCGGTTTAAAGAAGATCTAGTGACTAAGATTGAAAAGAGCATGCTTCGATAGTTTGGACATGTTATGCGGATGAATGATAGCAGATTGTCAAAAGGAATATATATGAGTGAAGTGGAAGGGCGGTTACGTAGAGGCCGGCCTAATAAAACATATAACAGTTAGATAGACGCTATATTGAAAAAAGGTAACGTTAGGAGTACATATAACCGCCGAGAGTGTATAAGAGGATGTATGAATGTCAATGAAGCGAAAGTGGTCTGTCAGGATCGGGACAAATGGGGATCCGTGATCTCTGCCTACCCCTCTACAGGGAATCAGGTTTGATGTGTATGTATGTATGTATAAAATTATCTTCTCCAGTAAATTACTACTTGTTCAAATTAATTAAATTAATTTACGGTCTCGAAGACTGACACAGAAATGTACAATATTTTACCCCAGGTTGGAGTTTATTCAACAAGATAATTTCCTTTGACTATTTCTACGTAAACTACACAAGTAGTTTGTTATATCAAATAACTCTAATATATACTTTACGATCTTTCTACTTATGTATAATTAACTTATAAAAGATAAATAATTAAACGGGACTTATCGCGTAAGTTTATATATAATAAAATTACCTTTTATTAACCCGACGTTTTATTTATATAATTATTTATCATGAGTATAAATCGCGAATCTCTTAAAACTATAACTTATAAAAGATCAACAATTAACCCTTGTGGGATAGTCCAGAAGTTTGACTTAGACCAGTGGTTATTACGAAGGGGTTCTCAGAGTACTCTGTGTTTCAGAAACCATATTCTGTGACAAATGATAAATTAGTCACCGTTCCCCGATTCTAAACTATTACCTATGACCACAGATGATGATGTTTGAAATCTACCGATATTCACTCTAAATCCTAACATCTCATGATTTTTTTTATACTATTAGTAGCGACGCCTGCACGAAATTTCATACATACATATACAATCACATCCTTTAATTGCTTGTAAGGTGGTTGAACCACAGATACATGAAAATATTGCCTAGGTCACTTTTTTAGAATGAATATTTGGGATGTAATTGCATTTGCAACAATGATAACTTAAATTTTAGCACGAGACTAATTAACATGGTAATTAAACTATACTTTTTTTCTATAGCTGGTCAGTAGGATACAATTGCTGAGGAGAGAAACAAAAGCTCTTCAGTACCGATCTACGTCCAAATATGTCAAAATACTGGGTGTCAGTGAATGGTTTATACTAGAAATAGGCTCCCTGCCAATTATTTTCATGCATGTTGATTAATGATACTGGCTAAGCTAGTTAATAGATAGATTGGGTTTCTACGTAGTAGTGAATAGGGGATAGGTTCGGTCAAGGTTTTAGTGTTATTAATGGGTCTTAGCATATGTTTGGGTTCGGTCAAGGTTTTAGTATTATTAATAGGTCTTAACATATGTTTGGTAGCACTTTATTTGGTGTTTGT